>JAVYIG010004648.1:76707-156033 GCA_035222895.1 Strongylocentrotus droebachiensis
GCCTACAGTGGAGAGAACACTATTACTTAGCCAGTTTTAGTTCTGGATACATTATCGCTGTGTGTGCTGACAGCCCAACACCTGAAACTTATTTACCGATGATGATGTATATAATAAGATTGATAATTAATTATGATTATGATAATTTTTTAATTTTGTTTTATTATAAATAATTTAAAAATAATGATAATACATGTAATTTTCATGATATTAATAATAATACTTGATGAAGGATAAAGATAATTGATGATAATAATAAAAGTAAAATAATAAAAATAACAAATTATGATAATAATGCAGAGCTATATTTTGAACAGGAACATTATACTGAAGCATTTATATAAGCATCCTATCTTCCCATCTGTCTATTTGTATCTCTCTTTCTTCAAAGTTTACTTCACTCTTTCCTCATCATCACTATTCCATTCACCTGCTCTCACGCTATTGTTCACTCTCCCCAACTTGTAGTGTCTTTTGATCATCCGTTAATGTTCATCCTTTGGTTCAGTCGTTTTGTTCTTTCCGGTATGATGTGTTAAGCCTTCATTTAATATACATAGCAGCTCATTTATATGCACATTAATCTATGTACATTCATGTTTCTCCTTTCATTTACAAGCTCTGTTATTTGAATATTTATTTTACAATTCTGATACAAATGTACAAATGTAATTATAGATATATCAGCAAAAATAAACCCCTGAGGGTTGCAACGGGGGTTGCAAGCATGCATAATCCCAGGCAGTTCCACACAGCCAAGCAAGGAGTGAAGATGTGTTTCTTGGATCTCTGCAAGTTAGAGCCACGCCTTGCCTCAGCTGCATAGGCCACTCTTACAATAATAATAATGAAAATAATAATAATAATAATAATTATAAAAAATATATATAATAATAGTAATAATAACAATTAAAACAAAAATAGTAATATTAATAATAATGATAATACAAATTATTATTATTATTATTATTAAAAATAATGATTACAAGAAGAGGAATCAATAATCATTAAGAGGCCTACAAAGAGGAATTATGAGATGTTGATATCTTAAATAATGCGGATATCCCAAAACATATGCACTCACGTATTTCTTTCATGTATTTCATTTGGAAATTTTAGATCAGGTAGTGCAAAGCAAGGGCAGTAAGTGGAGCGTAAATTGGCGTGAAGTCCAGAGGTAAAGATCCGGCGGGGGTCAAGGGGCGGAGCACCACGAAGCTCAGGGGCATTCAACTACGGTCAGATGGGCATAATTTGATACCTTATTTGTGACACTGGCATGCAGGTCACTAATCGGAGTGGGGTCCAGGGGGCAGAGCCCCCAAAAGCTTAGGGGTTTTAGGCATTAAATTACGATCAGATGAGTATCCAGGGGCGTCTTAGGGCCCTGGTGGGATCCAGGGGGCGGATCCCCCGGAAGCTCAGGGGTTTTAGGCATTTAATTACGGTCAGATGAGCAACCAGGGCCCGCCTTAGGGCCCTTGGTGGGGTCCAGGGGGTGGAGCCCCCGGAAGATCAGGGAAAATTCATTCCATTTTTTTTGGGGGGGGGGGGGGTGGGAGGGGGGTGGGAATAACTGCACCCCACCCCATCAGTATGCCAGTGCGAGAGAGCGTAGCGAACGAGAAGGGTGAAGGTAACGGATGTGACTACCTCTTCACAGGTTTTTGAAGTATTGTATCAAAAAATTACATTCCTTAGCAAAACTATAGTATAAAAACAAGCAATATACTTTTTTCACACTTCACTTTTCTACAATATTTACTTGTACATTTTGAAGGATATTATGCGAGGGAGCGTAGCTCCCGAGCGAGAAGATTTTTTTTTGTCTAAACGCTGCACTCTTTGGCCCTCCAGAGCCTAAATGGGTGTTGCAGTCTTTAATCAGTATTTGCAATACATTTTTGGGAAGCAGTTTTTCAAATTTTCCGGAGGGATGACCCCCCTAAAAAAATTGAGGAGGGCGAGTCCCCCCCATTACCCCCGCATCACCGTCCCTGCCCTTACCTCTCCATTTCCCCCCTCTTTTTCTTTCCTATATTTTTACACAATGTTTAATTTTGTTTGGGGGAGGGGGAGGGGAGGGGTTGCGCACGTACTCCCCTGCCTACCGTAGTTAGGGTACTGACCGTTATAAAAAGTACCATTGTTTTTTATCTTACGGAAATGAAGCTTCCAAATTTGTAAGCAACCAAAAAGTTCGTAATAACAATGTGTACATGTCCCGGCCCCCCCCCCCCCCCCACTCAGGGGTCGGAATGACCGCATGCGTGTTGCCAAAATGTCCGGTAAAGGGGTACTTTTCGTGCGACAAAGTCCGGCCCGAGAATTTAAAAAAAGGGGTGTATTTGACTTTTCACCCGGAGATTTCTTTAAGAAGGGTTTTTTTTTCTTTTTTTCTCTCATCTCTTTGGACTCCTGAGAAATTATTCCGAATTTAGGGGGGTACATTGAGCATTTTTGATTTAGGGGGGTCTCCAAGGCAGGAAAAGCCCGCGAAAAGCCCACGAAAGGGGGGTTCGAAAATGTTGGCAGTCCTCAGATAAGGGGTGCTTTCAAAAAGAGGGAACGAGCATTATGCGTACCCTAAATAACACTGAGTGGGGGGGGGGGGGGCCGGGGTACATGTACAAAGACTTTCGTTGATTTTTTGCGCTTTATGCATTTTATAAACTCGTATCAAATCTTGTATCTATGTATACTCGTCACCCCATACGGACAACATATTTATATGTAAAGAAATAATAACTCATTAAGACGTTATCATCATAACCCCCGTTATGTATTCATGCTTTGACAAAAATAGAAGACATTTTACATTTACGACTTTCAGTTTTTGGAAACCTTAGTTATACAGAATTATTTACATAATAATAGGCTATATTGTACTTTATTATTTATATGAATGTATACAGTACATTGGTTATTGAATTAGAACATAGTAACCCAAATTTTCTAGATTATCATAATATCTTTATGTTTTGTCTATCACTAAGTCCAATTTTCATGCAAATTTTTCTTTTACATAAATTATCATTAGCAGTCATTGTCTAGATAGGCGCAGGGGCGTCGCCAAAGGGGGGGGGTGTGGGGGTGCGACACCCCCCCACCTGTCAGGATATTGTCGGTAAAATTGCGCTGCCGTCGGGAAAAAGAGAAAAGGGGGAGGGAAAAAAAGAGAAAAGGGGGAGGGAAAAAAAGAGAGGGGAAAAAGAGGGGGAGAAAAGGAGAGGGAAAAAAGAGAGGGAAAGGGGAAAGAAAAGAAAAGAAGAAAAGGAAAAGAAAAGAAAGAAAGGAAAAGAAAGGAAAGAAAGGAAAAGAAAGGAAAGAAAGAGAAAAAAGAAAAGGAAAAAAGAAGAAAAAAGAGTGAAAGGGAAACAAAAGAAACGGGGGGTGAACGAGAGGAGAGAGAGGGGAGGTAAGAGTCTGAGAGAGGAGGAGTGGGAGTAAAAGAGAGAAGGGGGTTGTTGGGTGGAGTCGTCTCGTCGAGGGAGCAAGAAAGACACGGGTAAATATGTTGCTGTGTCGGGTCAGCTGTGTCGGTATTCATGCTCGATCCTCGTGTACTATATCATTGCAGAAGTTTGAAGTCTGTGAGATGTATATTGTCGGTCTTCCGACAAGTTTTTTTCCCTACGAACTGTGACTTCTTATCCGCTGTGACAACTTCGAGAGTGACTACAACTACAATACTTGTATTTTCTCGAAGTTTCACTTTCCTATGATATCAGCTAAAGAAATCAGAGGTTTAAAATTTTCGGGGAAACTAAATTCAAACCAAGTTTAAGAGTCAACAACGGTACGACGAATCGTCTTCCTTTCTTTATATTGTGATGAAGCGCCAAAAAAATTCCGCGCTTCGCGCGGAAGGGGAAACTTCATTTAGGCGAGTCAAGAACGGTACAACGAATCGTGTTCTTTCTCTAATAATTTGAGGAAACGTCAAAGCTTTCGCGCTTCGCGCGAGAGGGGGAAACTGAATTCAGATGAATAGGGCTTGATAAGATTCGAAAACGGTACGAGGAATCGTCTTCCATTCTCTATATTGTGATGAAACTCCAAAAATTCCGCGTTTCGCGCGGAAGGGGAACACTTCATCTAGACGAGTCCAGAACTGTACGACGAATCGTCTTCTTTCTCTAATAATTTAAGGAAACGTCAAAGCTTCCGCGCTTCGCGCGAAAGAGGGAAACTGAATTCGGACAAATAGGGCTTTATATTAAAAGTCGAAAACGGTACAACGAATCGTGTTCTTTCTCTAATAAAACGTAAAAGCTTTCGCGCTTTGCGCGAGAGGGGGAAACTGAATTCAGATGAATAGGGCTGAATGAGAGTCGAAAACGGTATGATGAATCGTCTACCTTTCTCTATATTGTGAAGAAACGCCAAAAATTCCGCGCTTCGCGCGAAAAGGGAAAACTTCACTTTGACGAGTCGAGAACGGTACAACGAATAGTCTTCTTTCTCTAATAATTTAAAGAAACGTCAAAGCTTCCGCGCTTCGCGCGAGAGGGGGAAACTGAATTCAGACAAAATTAATAGGGCTTATTTAGAGTCGAAAACGGTACAACGAATCGTGTTCTTTCTCTAATGATATGAGGAAACGTCAAAGCTTTCGCGCTTTGCGCGAGAGGGGAAACTGCATTCAGATGAATAGGGCTTATTAAGAGTCGAAAACGGTACGACGAATCGTCTTCTTTCTCTAATAATTTAATGAAACGTCAAAACTTCCGCGCTTCGCGCGGGAAGCTTCATTCAGATAAGGATTAAGAGTCGAGAACAGTACACCAAATCGTCTGCTTTTTCTCATAATTTAAGGAAACGTCTAAGATTCCGCGCTTCGCGCGGAAGTCCCATCACCCACACCCCTCTAATGAGCGCGCTTTTAAGTGATTCTCTTGCTCACTACCGCCCCTCCTTAAAATAACATCCTAGCTCAACTAGCGCCTGCATTAAAATATATAGCTATGATGCTGACTAAATTAAAGAAATAATTAGTATATTTATGTCGTCGAGGAAAATGACCATTTTGCGCATTAGCAAGTACTATAGATAGTCCATAGGAAAAACAATTTAGCCTTCGGCCCCAGGTTTATAGGGTTGAATTTGTAGATATTGGACATTTAATTTTGTCGGTAATTGGTGGCTAGTTTTGTCGGTAATCGTTGGCCTCTACACCCCCCCCCCCCCCCTCACTGAAAAAGGTCTAGCGACGCCCCTGGATAGGCGGCGCTGTACAAATGCCTATTATTATTATTATCATTGTTCAGTGGATAGCAATGAATGCCCCTATCTTGAAACAGCTTATCGAGAGGCTTTAGAATAAATGTATCCTCCAGCAAGTCTCCTTCGTTGTCTTCGTTGTCTGCACAGGCGGCCAAAAAGATGGAAAAAAGAGTTTCCTCTTCATTTAGAGTTTTTATGTAAGTAATCGGACTCAGAAAATAATGATCCATTTGTAATTAAAAACCTTCGATTATCTGAAGACTGAAGAGTGGACTTTACATAGTACTTTAAGATCAGGCCTTCTCAACTAGTTTATTAGAAGTGCCAACACGAAAAGAATTTGTAGTTGAAGTGCCACCCTGTATGTTTGACTGTGCTGCAAGGGAGCATAGCGACCGAGTCGAAAACGGATGGGGTCCAGGGGCAAAAACCCAACGGGGTGCAGGGGGCGGAGCCCCCTGAAGTTGGTGGATTTGAGGGCTTTATAAAGACCCAAATGGGGCATTTCTAACATAATTTCATTCCACAATTTATGCAATCATAATTTAATGTGAATAATTATTGATGTGAAAAAATTAGTACAATCCCTGGATTCAATTACACTGGAGGTAAATTTATATGTAGTGTTTTTTTGTGCTATAAACACGGGAAATGTCGAATAAATAAAAGTGAAAATCAAACAAACAAAAACAAGATGTTTTCAGAGATTGGCAATGTTAAAATTGGTAGCCCATCGTAAGCTAATTGTTGTTCAAAGCTTAGGTTTAGAGTCGTATAAAATGGTAATACACGATAAATTCCCCTTTCTTCCTGTTTGTTAAGCAGGCATTTTGGGCCCAAATTCGACTGCGATTTCTTGATTTAGCTGAGTATTTAATTCTTAAATATATATTTTCTTTCTTTCTTTCTGTTTTTGTTATTTGTTGGAACAGTCACGCGCCACTCCGACTGACCAAAGCGCCGCCAGGTGAGAAGGCCTGATCTAGATCTTTCTTCAGAACGTATTTTGTTGCAATATAATTTATGTAACTACCCCCTCTCTCGTCCATCTGAGCTTCATGAACAGAGAGTAAAGACACCCCTTTTTGTTTAAGATAATCCGTGATTAATTATCTTAAACTTTAGAGTTGGTGGACGTTGGTTGGTCTACTGACCAAACAGAAAAAGTACTAAAAGATTGCTTAATTGATTATTTAATAGAAAATTAGTCCATATTTTATTATTACGTTTGAACAATGGGCAAAGTCTGTTGTATTTTAGTATAACTGTATATGGCATGCGTTTGGTTTGCAGTTTGTCATTTTATTTTCGAATCTACATCTGAAGACAAATACATGGGATGAGCAATCTCCTGGCATATATTTTGTTTTTAGAAAGGGGGCGCCCCTTCGGTCCAACCCTGTCTCTTCAGTGGCTCTTGATTCGGCTCATTCACACTCACGCTCTCCAAAATACTGGTCGAGATACAATTATTATTTTTTTTAAAATAATAATTCATTTAAGTTTTTAGTGATCAAAATCAAAGAACAATCACAATGAACAAGATGTAAACATTGTGTTGTTAATATACTCTTTTATAATTTGATCATACATGCATCAAAATTTCCATATGAAAAAATTGAAAAGAATAAGAATTAGAATAGTAGTTATAATAATTATAACAAAATAGTATTAATAATAATAATGATAAATATTTTGCTCCAGACTGTGTATCCTCAAAAAGTATAGGGATGTAATAAGGGTTGCATTTGGGTTTTAGAATAGGTGTAGGGTAAGGGGTATGGGAATTAGGATTTTGACTAGTGTGGGAAGTTGGCTGCAGGAGCTTAATCTGTTGAACAACTCCCCCGAACATGCTGGTCGAACCCTGCACGATTATATCAAGACTGTATTCAACAACAAAGCAAAACAAAAACAAAAAACCCATTCGTCCCTGTTTTTTTTTACCATTCTTTATTCATAAGCTTCATTTTATACACAAGACCATTAATATGCAATCATATCTATATGTACACGCTCAGTATCTTTATAACATTTCATGTATTTCAAGTTGACAAAATTGGATAAAATATGAGAGATGATGCTATATTCTGTAGGAATAATGGAATGATAACATCAAATAGTTATACAATGACAAAAACACTACATTTTATTGTCATGAAAACTGCACTTTGTATGATAAATACACTGTATAAACTATGAATATTTAAACTGTCAGTATAAATATGTTTGTCATGGTTGATTAATTATCGTACAGTGTAATATGTACATGATCAAAGTCTACATTGTGCTCATTTATAACTTACAAGAATTGGCCTGTTGCCTGTACATACTGTAATGTATGTACTATGTGTCATAACCCTGATTGTATTATATTACACCAAATTTCTTGTACATCATGATATTTGAACAACTATGGAATGTTGCAATATAACCCATTTCAAAATGGCAATCAAGATACATATATTTTGTATGAACATGCACTCATATAAGCGCGAGAGGAAGAGATATATATAGAGAGAGAGATTGAGAGAGAAAGAGATGGATAGAGATAGAGAGAAAGGGTGGGAGGGGAGGGAGCACCAAATGAGTGTTTAAAAAAAACTTTTATTTTTCCCCAATGAAAATGTGAATCAGAAATGAATTTTTTTTTTTACAAGCAACATGCCAAAACACAGTAATATTTAAAGAAAAAAACCAACCTTCACAGCACTTAAACTTTTGTTTACTATATTTTGCAACACATAGCGCATGGCTTTAAGCATTTTCGATGAGTAAATTTTCATTAAAAGCAAATACAAAACAATCGATCATAATTCATTTAATAACTGAAACAAACAAAAAAGCAATACAAAATTAATACTAATATGATAATCAACCATTCAAAAATAAAGTACAAACATTTGCATTAACAAAAATGAGGATGGAAAGGCACTGTTTAGCTGAAAGCAATAATTGAGGACCTGATTCAAAATGTGCACCGTTTTTCATATGACTGAAGGGTATCTTTCGATAGATCCTATACATGTATATTGAAGAGCTAAATTTCAAAAGGAGCTAAATCCACTTCTGATGAAAATTGAGTTATTGATATCAGAACAATGTTCACTTAAGTACCCATCTTTCAACAAAATTATTTACCTACATTTTGGGAGCAATATGAAAAAATGCACCTTCTAATATCAATTTCCCATGGACACCTGTACAAAATCTGGTAAACAATTTCTTTTTTCTCCGAAATTACAAAAATGGATTTAGCTCCTTTTGGAATCAAACTCTTCATATGTGCAACATGAGAGTGTGCTTGCACCAGACTTGGCTGTTGAGCAATGTTACCAGGGTAGTTGCCACTGATGGCAGAGGTTAATGGTAAGGTTAATGGTAAGTTTTATGCAAAAGGTCCAAGCTGATTCCACATAAAGCAGCATCTGTTGAATAAATGTTCTCATAAATCTGACATTACCGTGCTCTGCAACTTATCTCTCTGATAAACACCAAGTACATTGTGCAGCTTTTCAGCTTCATGTTAATTGTAAGAAAAACATCAAAATAGACATAGCACATTATTATTACATGTTACTCAATTATCTATATAGATATAAGTCCAATTAAAAACACAATTGAAAGTAATTATAATCTTAGAGTAAAGAAGGTTGTGACTTTTTTCTTCAATTAACTCTTTGCTTGCTTATTTTGACTAATAGAACAGACAGTAGACTCTCACCATTGACTTTTGTCATACACACACACACACAATGTACATTTTATATACGTGTAAACCATATACTCCAAATAATGTGGCAGTCTAGATTTTTGATCCATTGTGAGACAATATGGTTATACAAGCATGTACCTGCACATGATGGTGTATACACCAAGAACAATGATCTGGAACCATCTATACCAGGCTCAGCAGTCAATGCAAAAGGAATAACCTACTTCAAGGAGGCTGCTCTACCCTTCATCAGAATGATGCAGTCTCCTGTTAGGCTCTCACAAATTACAGGCATGTTTTTTTTTTCTTGCACTGGACTTGCAGGTTTTATCGTAAATTATCCACACACCATTCCTGCAATTCATGGTACTCCTTGCAGCTATTCGCCTCACCTACCATCCCAGTTTAGCTTTCCGATTGAGCTGCCAAAGGAAAAACTCCATCAAGTACACCATAATAAGCACATGTACATATTACATTGCAGATAGCAGTACTACAGGTACAGAGGTAAATACTTTAAAAATAGGTACCATCGAAACTAATATCGAAACAAGACTCGACAGAAATCATCAAAACTAATGCCAGGTTGTAAAACCCATGGACTTACTAACAAGTCCCTGGTAAAACCAATGCCCTCCCTTCATCCCCTTGAACATCAAACCCACACAATAAAAATAAAGCAAATTTATACTGGCTGCTTGCAGATATGATTTTTTTTTTTTAAATAACGCCATAAATATTAAATGTTCATGTCTCTCAAAATCTACTACATGATCACCTGTAAATCTCAGTAATGTTTGGTCAATGCTTTGGTTTAAAGAATGAAAATCAATGAAGTTTGGTCCAAATGTAAACAGAATTATCTCAGATGTACGAGCACAGTGGGATAGCTAGTACATGTAAGTAGTGCAGGAAAATGAAGAATTCTTTGCAGCCTTCAGGACAAATATCCTACAATTCATACAGTAACTGGGAATTGGTTGAGGGCAGTTTACATATCATCTGTTTGGAGTCGCAAGCTAGGGCATTAAATCTGTGTTACAGTATGCGATATGAGTTAACACTATTGTGAGTCCAGACAGACTATATCACTGAAAATGATAACAATAACTATACATGTGAATCAGTTTATGCAAACAAAGGAATTTGATATGAGATAAATGCTCATTAGCATAAATTGGTGAGTAAGATTGGTATGTACAGTACATGTACATTGTACCTTTCCGACAGAGACGGTGTTATCGTTATCATCATTGGAAATATGTGAACAGCCCTTCAGCATCAAGGACTTTTCCTCAAATATAAAGTCTTTGGGTTAAATAGATGAAGCGAAGCAGTACATAGTAGTGCACCCCCATGGGCATCGATCTCCATAAAAGCTTCATTTCATACTATACTTCTGCTTTCTTTCAAAACAGAGTCATCAAGTTCTTATTCTCAATTGTCAGTCAGTCACCATGGTTTCAGTATCAGGAGTTGCTGGGTGAGGCTCCTCCGGCCGGGACATGGCAAGAGTGCATCCTGGCCCGGGGCTCATAGTGGCGTAGCCCCAAAGGTGTTCTCTCCGCTGTAGGCAACATAGAGGAATCCGTCTGCGTCTCTGTGCTCCTGATAGATGTGACCCATTGTGGCACTGTGCATGGATGGATGGATGGATGGGAGAGAGACAGGGAGAGTAGTAAGAAATGAATGTAAACATAGTTATTAAAACTCTACAAAGTACTTAACTAGTAATACTATGAAAATATAAATATATAGGTATATGTAGTTGTACTTTGTCATATTATAAGAAAGAGTATATACAGACTATCAGCCCCCACTCCCCTCATTCATAGACAACGGCATGGACACTGAAGGATAACTGCCGCTCATCCGCCCCCCCCAAAAAAAAAAAAAATATATATATATATATATATATATATATATATATATATATATATACCGGTATATATAAATAAATTTTTAAAAATAATTTAAAAAAAAAAAATAATAAAAAAAAAAATAAAATAAAATAAAAAATAAAAAATAGAAATAAAAACTCTTCTCTTAGACAAGTTTTCCCCTGCGACAACTGCCATCTTATTATATTACCCTCAGACAAATAGGCCTACCGTATTCTACATGTATCTACATCCTGTAGGGGTTAAGTAGGGAGTATGGGGGTGGGGGGGGGGGTGGGGGGTGGGGGTGTCCAGATGGTTGTTGCCTTAGCATTGTACCTATTTTCGCTATATACCTACATACATCATATGTGTATGTATCTGATACCCTTTTCTAACTGCACTGATTTTCATCGGATGCATCCAGACGCATCCGATGCAACTGCCAGTTAGAAAGCAACAGAGGAGAAAAAGGTGATTAAATAGCCGATGAAAAGAAGAGAAATAGGCGATTAAATTCTCATTCTATCGGTGTGACACCGATGAAACTGCCAGTTAGAAAACATTCGGGAGAAAAAGGCGATTAAAACAGCGATTAAAATGGTCAAAGGTCGCAGTATACGCGCGCTTTATCGTAACCAGGTGTGTTTGTTGACTTATGGTTGAACATGCTGCATGCTAGCTAGATGGAGCGCGGGCTTAATAATTACGCAATAATTCTTCACTTCCAGCAAGGGCTCGCCACAGCGAGTGAATTTCACCGGCAGTTAGAAAACGACATGGGGAAAACTGCGGTTTCACCTTTGTTTACATAAGGAAAATTCAATCGGTATTTTCATCGGAGTGACTCCGATAGAATCCAGTTAGAAAGCAGTATCAAAGTCCCAAAACAATGCCTATTTATGTGCCTTAGGAAATGACATGGAAGTGAATACAAAGAAATGAAACAAACTAATTCCAATAGTTTCACAAAAACTGGAATATTAACTCTACAATTATGTGATTTCCAGCATGTGACGAGCCAGGAAACAAGGATTGCCTATCCACAGACCACAAAGAAAAGTCAGTGATACTTTGTGCATGAAATATATCCTATCGACGTCGTATCAAATGACCAATCGGTGTAATGAAGATCTGTGTCATTTCCTTTATTCTGACTGTATCAGCCAGCAGAGTTGCTAAAATGTAATCACCTAATTCATGGATCATGAAACTGAGGCTATACCAGCAAGAACTCGATGATCTCATTTTTTCACTTCTCTTCAGGATTCAACCTTCTCTTTTAATTTTGCTTATAATGGGGGTCAAAATTAACAGGCGCCCACGGCCCACATGGCCCTTCAAAATCAAAGTCACGACCCCTTGAATTAAAAAATGTGCACATGGGGCACATGTACATGTATACAGACTCTAAAAATCCTAAAAACCAGACCCCCTTTGTTACAGTTATATTTATAAAGATCAAAATGCAAAAAAAAAAAATCTTCAACATGGCTGATTACCTTTGATGTTTCTGCACATGGGAAAACAAAATCTATTAAAATGAGTCAATTGAAGACAAACTGCTAAAGCTTGGTATGATTCCAAAGCATAGCTCTGGCAACATAAAGCCTATTTGTTTGCTTATCATTCTCAATCTAAAGTAATATTCAATATTACCATGACTACAGTCAGTCTTGTTCCTTTTTCTGACTCATATCAAAATGTGACTTTTATCCTGTCACTGATCCACAAGTACACTGCATGTCTCTTTAAAAACGTTTCTTCATTACTCCTTCTGAGAAGCATACAAACATGGATTTCATTTTTTGATTTTTGTTTTCTTTTCTTTTTCATAATATCTTTGGAATAGGTCAAATTACTTTTATTAGATTTGATGATGTGACAACTGAAGACTATAATACTGTACATGTACTGGTACATGCACACTATATCAATCTACATACTTGTCAGTTAGTATATTGAATTGACATATTTTAAAACTAAATTTACTTGAGGTATATACAGTTTTGGTTTAGCAATAAAATCTATACAATAAAAAAGCATTTGTGAGCACACACATTGTACATGAAGCAAGCCTATATAAACATAATGTATAGTGATGTATTACTCTGCATAGTTTTAATGCCATCATATACATGTAGGCTACATTGTGTGTGAATTATGAATTTACAATCTTTTGAGGAGTCAGGTCATTAGTTAATTTTCATTATATTTGATTTTTATTCATTTTTGATTTGTTGCAACTTTACCATAAAAAAGGCCAATTATCTACCTATATTTCTGCAAGTTTAATAGTATAGTCAGCTGTACAAATATGGTTTGCAAGTACATGTTCAACCAGACAAATCAGGAACTAACTCAAAAACTAAAAAAGTCCAAGAGTTCATGACATCTGTGTAACTGCACAGAACTGCATGAAACTAGGGAAATTCCCATGCTGACTCACTAATGTGTGACTCAAATTGCCCAATTCTTAAAGGTAAAGACCAGTAATGGTCATGCGATTGCATTGTGAAAGAAACGTTGTGGAATCGATCAGAAAAGGTTGATCATCTAGCATCTAGCATCTGCAAGGTTCTGGAATCATCAAAATGATAAGAAATTTGGCCCATTCTTCGTAAAGTTACAAGCACTATACACAGAAAGATGTATATGGGACTACCCTATATCTCTCACACGACCATGAGAGAAACAAATTTACCAAATATATGAATTAGTAGGCGGTTTCCCGGCAAATTTTTTATCATGTATTAGTCAAAACATATTCTTTCACATGATTGGTAATGAGAGCTTCCATTTCATTTTTTGAAATTGGGGCGTTTCCAATACTGGTCTTTACCTTTAAAGTGAATAGCTTGTTTTCAGACTACATGTGACCATGATTGTGTTTCATTATGATGAGTCATTGTTGGGATATATCCTTTTGCTACTGCCATTCTTTATCTCTTTTATTCATTTTCTATGTAAATGTAGTCTGTTTTTTTTTCTCTCTCTCTCCCCCCTCTCTTTACCTACATGTACATAGCTCTCTTTACTAATGTAAAGTATCATTTTCAAAGGCTCCAATGTACTTTTAAGTCAAATTCAAATTATCATGTTTAGACTTCAAATTTTTCAAGCACTGCAACCTACATCAGGTGGATATAATTTTTTTTTTATGTTGGTTTATTTTCATTTATGGAGAATTTTTTAAAATCAAGAGGCAACCCCTCCCTCTGGTCCTATCAATTTGTGTCTTCTACTGCTCTCCATACATGAACATGATATGAACATTGTTCATGCAGGACTTCATTAATCATGAAATTATGATTAACCATATCCTCAACAAGACTAGTACATACATGTCTGTGTTTTATCAATTGAAATGCCACTTCAGGCCTCTCTACATGTATACAAATTACAATATACACTGCATGCATTGAAAACAAATATTTTGCTTGTTTGTCTCACTGTTTCTATCAACTTAGTTTTGCTTTTAGTTTCAACTCACTGGTATCGAATCATGAGAGTTATCATCATAAATTGATTGATTTTTTTTTTTTTTTTAAATGGTGATGCCACTTAGTTCCTCCCATCATCATGGCACTCATGTACATGTACAAGTCTATTTTGAATAACTTTTTACATGACAAATATTTTACCTAAGTATATTTTTGGCATCAGCCATTTAGGTGTAGCAAGGATTTTAACCAACAAAATATTGAGAAGGGGAAAAAGGGTCTGAATTACACATGTACAGTATTATACAATAATTTTAATCTTAGAACCCCCAAATTTGTAGCAGAGTATATTTGAAATATAAGAAGTAGCCCAGTAGTGAGAAGTGAATTTGTATCTTAAAGACATTCATGACTTTTATATTTGAGTTTTCTGACCAACTAGTGCGGCAGTGAGATTACGAGGGCCCTATATACATGTACAGTACATGTATGCAGGTACATGTAGCTTCTTGTAAAAAAAAGGAGTGAGTGTGTACTGCTTCATCATGTACCTTTATAATCTATTTTTTTTTTTTTTTTTTTTTTTAATTGTCTCATAATCCTATAGAACTATACATGTACTACATGTATGTTCTACTGGTAATCAGTTCTCTTTCCTCTCTTTCTTTTTACTTCTATTAACCTTAATTGTATCATGAGAGCAATACCACACAGATATTACAAAGCACTAATCACATTTGTCTACTGTCTAGTAGGTAGGCCACTTTATATATTTATAAGCATTTAATGATCAAAATAAATGTAAGCCTAAAGCTTTATCTGCTATCACTAATCTGGTTGCATGTACAGTAACAGATTGACGAATGAGTCACTGGTCAACAGCTAATTGGTATACATGTACAGGTTTGATCTAATTACCAGAATGGGGGAAAAGAGGGGTGCATGGCAGCTATGAGATTCACTAGAATATACATGCATATGTGCATACCGATAAAGGAAACAGCGTTAACTCCTTTACTACTGACTTTTCATATATAATTCCCCAAAGATATTATAATTGAACTACCCAATGAGAGGACTCGGACAAAGGGTTAGTCCCTTTATTACAGAGAGGCAAAGTCTACTCCATTGTGCCCCAGAATATTTAAGGAGGTGTTGTGGCAATTGTGTTGTGGTATAGTGGTTAGTGGTTTCATTCACTTGACTCTCAATTCAAGGGTTGAAGGTTCGAATCCCATCCCGGGACTAATGTCCTATGGGAAGACCTCACATCACTTTTGCCACTCTCCACCCATGTGTTACATTGTAGGATGCAAAAGTCATTGTAGTTTGCACAGCATTGTGAGCATCTGTAAAATGGCGCCTGGCTGAAATGCTTGTACGTTGTGTGTGGGCAAGCCTGAATCCAATGACTGGGGTAATAATAAATCTGTAAAGCGCTTAGAGGCATCGCTAAAGTATTATGGACCATATAAACCCAGAATATTAATATTACGATCATTATCCAACCCCTGACAGACAAGATGGGATTCTATCCCTTGCTAATTACCTTGATTGTGGGAGTACTTTGCCGACAAATAAAAAGATGGCTTTCTCGGCAGGCAACTGTATCCTCTTCCTGATGATCCACATAAACTGAGCCACCGTGATGTCGGCAGGAATCAGGAATTTCCTCTTGTCGATGTCCGGGACCTGGGACTTGGGCGCTTTCTGGACGATGACAGGTATCCTCTCGGGGTACTTGACTCGGATCTTGGAGGACTCTGACGTCCTGTGGTCTGGATTAGGAAGAAAGGAACAACTTGAGAAGACTACACCACAAAAGCTGAACAGACGTCCATTGGTTGAATAACGCTTCATAATGGAGCTAATCAAAAGTCAATTAGATTTAGATTTACATAATGATAATGAATGTTTCTTGGCCTATTTAAACTCTAATCCTAAACTTTGCTGTAACCCCCCAGGTCGAAATTCCATTAGGATCCGATCCTATTGGACCATCAGAAACCATTAGAGCTATTGGTGCCTAATGGTTTCAATAGGGAAAGTGAAATGATGGACCCACAGAAACCATTAGAAAATATCTATTGGACCAACACAAACCCACAGAAAAATTGCTGATGGACCAACAGAAAGCTTCTATTGGACCAGCATCCACCCATGTCTTCTATGGGTTTCTGTTGGTCCATTAGATATTTTCTTCTATGATGGGTTTCTGTTGGTCCATTAGATAATTTTCTATGGGTTCCTGTTGGTCCATTAGAGATCTTTCTATGGGTTTCTAATGGTCCCATATTCTGAATTCCCTATTGAAACCAATAGTCCAATGGCTTCTATTGGTAAATCAATAATGATAAATCAAAATCTTCTTTAGCAACTGTCCACCAAAAAAAGTATATTCTATAATCTCAATTGCATTAACTTCATCACATGGATCACTTGAAGTGAGTTTAAGAATATCCTTTATTCAAACTGATGGCTTGTACTATTCTATATAATAAACATACATGAATTGTTTGTTGGTTAGTAGATCTAGACCTAATCATTATAATCAATATATCTATTGCTAAAACATGAATGAAATTGTAACATGATTAAACAAATAATCTATTGGTCATGAGTTACCGAAAGAAAATAAAAATCACAAAATTGATGTACATTGTCATAAGTTGCTTAACAAATTATGATAAATGTCATTTTCTGTGAACACGTATAAAGTAATCATGAATATGCATGAGATAGATTTAGCTGTTGGTTTCTATTGGTTTCTATTGGACCTATTGGTTTCTATTGGTCCCATTGGGTTCTATTGGTCACATTGGTTTTCTATTGGTCCTATTGGTCCTATTGGTTCTATCGGTTCTATTGGTTTCTATTGGTCTTATTGGTTTATATTGGTCCTATTGGTTTCTATTGGTCCTATTGGTTTCTATTGGTCTTATTGGTTTCTATTGGTCCTATTGGTTTCTATTGGTCCTATTGGTTTCTATTTCTATTGGTTTCTATGGGTGCTATTGGTTTCTATTGGTTTCTGATGGTTTGAATGGTCTCTATTGGATTCAATTCTATGGGTCCAACAGAAACCAATAGACTCCAACAGAAACCATTAGAGACCAATAGAATTTTTCTAATGGTCTCTATTGGTCTCTATGGGATTTTGGACCTGGGCCTAGGGCCTTACCCTACATGTACGCTAATTCAATCGCATATGTACATAACCCTTTTGAGAGGGTGGTAAATTTAAGCCGGAAAAAGTACAATGAATATGTTACCATCATTATTGCATCAGTGCATGCAGTGCTTTGTTTACAAGGAATATCAATGATATATTTAACACGTAAAGTAGATCATGATGTTAGCAATTTAACTTTATTGAAGTGTATTAATTAGATCTAGGCCTACAGTATTTAAATATGTATTTTCATTAGTAGAGAAACGGTCCATTTCAGTCAAATTGAATATGTTTTCATCATTAATATCAAGCTCAAAACTAAACTAAAATTGTTATTCAATGACAACGACAATTCACCTTCCGAATGCTCCTCTTTGAATTCCCACTTCATTTTCAGTTTTTACACGGAAATCCCCCGTTCAAAAGCAAGCGATCGCCGATCAGACACACGAATGATCCCGGCTAAAAGTTCTTGCTTAATTTCACTATCAATATGACACAAATGACACAAATTTTCCGCTTGTATCAACCAAATAAATAAGATTGCCTCAGATCAGCTCAGCTCAGGTCAGGTCAGAATTCGATTCTCTGTTGTGTTTACAAATTCATTGCACAATACAGCTGTACTGATCTGAGAGATCCACTTCCGTGTCAGCGTCATCTTGTGATAGCGTCATTGTTTATTTCGGCGCGTCGCACGTATTACTTATGAATATTCATACATAGCTAATAAATATTCATTACTTCGTCCCCTTCTCCGTTTCAGCCCGTTTCAATTTCTTCTTTTTTGAATTTGTTATACAATATTTTTGTTTTTACATTAAATAATAATCTGAGGACATCTAGACAATCAGGTTCACTAACATAAAAATAAATTACTATTTTTAATTTCACCTCTTTTTGAGCACCTGCTATAGTGCATGAAGTGAGATTGAATTAAAGGTATTACAAAGTTTTGGTATGGGGTCATGAATTTGGTTCAAATTTAATAACATATTAGAAGCATATGCGTTCCTACAATATACATTGATCGTTGTCGCGGTTGAAATCGAGTCAAAAGTTATGAAATTATAAATAATAAACTCTTTATGTTGTATAGCTCCCTCTCAAGGTCAAGATATTAATTTAGCTATTAAAAAATGTTTCTTGACTAAAATCGACCGATTAGCTATTCCCGTTTGGAAATTATTTATCCCAACTACATATTCTGAGATTTTCATGGTCGCAGCTACCATTGTACGGCCATAGGCGCTATTTGAAATTTATCAAAATTTACCGGGAGCACCGGTAAATTTTTATATTCAATTTTTCTCGAAAACAGAAGTGTTTTATGGGCTATTTTTTTTAGTGCTTATAATACATCCACAGCGGCATCCAAATATATCAAAATTATAAAGATTCACTATCCACCCAATTTTCAAAATTTCCCAAAACTTTGTATTACCTTTAACAAAGTTTGTGTTGAAATTGAGTCAATGGCATTTGTATATACATAAAATAATCGAAACAAAATCCTCTCATCTCAATTTTCAACAAATTCAGACGAGAATTAGGAATTCATGTTGGCTTTTGTTATTGCCAGCCAAAATTATTGAATGCAAGTATTTTGCATATATTAGATGTTAGTACCAAAATGGGACAACTTAACACTGAACGTGCGACCTAATTGCATTTTGAATCATGATTGAGTTTATGTTTTGTTTTGGGGGTTAATTCTACGTTTAAAACAAATCTCATTCCCAGTGCTCTTCAATGACAATACTATAAAATTATAAAGCAGATAATTGTTGGGTTACGGACCAGTTAATTGACGCTTGTTAGTTATTTTAATATATACTCCATGCTACGGTAGTGTGTTGTTGTTTCTAAATTTTAATTGATTCAAGATTTGCATTTTAGTTCCATCATTCTCAACTAAGATAAATGCAATGAAATTATTTTTAATGTAGACTATACTAGAGTAAGGTTCGTGTCAATTTTTTAACTATTTTTAATGATAATAATACATAGCCGATTCAACTTTAACTTGCCAGAAAGAGAAGGTACATGTAGTATTGGTTATTCGTTTTATTACAATGGCATAAAACATGATATAAAGGAAATAGAAAACTTTGCTCATTTTAACCCTAATAAGGCCGAGGGGGCCATTATGCCCCCCCCCCCCTCCACGATTTTTCTGATTGTTCGGGAACGCATATGGATGCATGCGCCTCGCCGCTCGCTGATTTTTTTCTTTAGAGTCTTGCGCATCTTTAATTTTTTTTTTAATCGGACCTGCAGTTACAAGGTCACGTGACCTTTTGTCTTTGCATGTCAGCCCGAAAATCGCAAATTTTTGTGATTTGTGTACAAAATATATGGAAATGTCATTTTTCCTAAAAACAGATCATACAATGGTTATTGGGTCTTGTATAACGTTTTGGTGGTTGTTTTTGGAGTCGAAATAGTTGAATTGTAGTAAGAAATGAAAAAAAAAAAAAAAAAAAAAAATACATAAGTTAAACAAACAATATGAAATTATCAAAACAAGAGATAACATAAGGAATAAGCTGGCTCTTCCAAATTTTGATGTCGTATTATTATTCCAAATGGTGTAATGAATATATGTAGTGAAAAAGAATGCTTAAATATGAATAATATATGATTTATGGGTAAAAATGTGATTTTATGACCTTATTTGCATAAATGACCATAAATATGCAAATAAGTGAATTTTTCAAAAAATTGAAATTACCATATTATTCCATACACTTGACTTGACTTGCGTGCAAATTTTCGCGGGGATCGGCCGTTTTACGGCCGAGATCTTAAGGGGGCCATAATGGCCCCCCCGGCCGTACTAAGACCTCAAATAGCCTGGCCTTTTTAGGGTAAAGAGGAAATTAAGGGAACACCTAACATTTGAGAGTCAGAGAAGAAAAGAAAATGACATGTTTTATGATTTAAATGTTATTCTTCTGCCGGTTCATACCTTTTCATTTTGTATATAGTATGTTTTTGTATACGTTATAGAAATTCTACATATTCATCATTATTTTCCTTTTCCTCCTCCCCTCCTTCTCCTTTTTTTCTCATTCTTCTTCTTCTTTTCTTCTTGTACATATTATCATTAATATCATCAGTTTAATGTTGTTATTATGTTTACCATCATTATTGTCTTTAATAATTTTATTTTTGCTTTTTCTTATCGGTCTGTAAATATTACTATTTTAACTTATTAATTGTCTGTCGGGGACCCCACTGTCTTAAACTCTCGAGCTTTCGTGGGTTTTCCTGTTCAAGCTGACTTAATTTTAGCCCTGTTATTGTTGTATGTTGGAAGCTTGGCGAATAAAAAGTAATCAATCAATCAATCAACTATGCAGAAATCTAAACGACTCTAGTCTTGCTATATACATGAAGAGGTAAATGTTTAAAATTCCTCGATAACTTTTGATCATTTAAAAAGAAAGATCATAGGCTATGCAAAACTTGTGTAACAAACACTTTATGCAAATATTATATCTCACTGTATTCATGCTAAATTCACTTCCCCCCTTTTCCCCCTTTAAAATCCCACATTTTAAGGAATAACTGTAAGGATAAGTTGGCTATAAAAGTAAAAATGAAAAAATAAGTCTTAGAACCACCCAATTAAAGACAGAGACCCTGGGAGGAGGAAGGGGTGGGGGGGGGGGGGGGGGGGGGGTATGGCCAAAAGACGGCATACTCAAATATATATATTATTGCATTCGGCCTAAATTTTACAAGGTGAAAATACTAAGTTCCCTTCTGAATTGGGGGGGGGGGGCAATGTAGCTGGCTTCTCTAACATAGGTTCAGATATTATTTTATTTATTTATATATTTATTTATTTATGCATGTTCACAATTTCACAATTCATTGAAGTTAACATCACATGAAAAATGAATATTATATAACAAATCATTTTCAATTTTACAATCCATTTGAATTAACTTCACGTGAAAAAGAATATAACATTGTTTTTCAAAGACAAGTTGCAACCAATATACAGTTTGAAGAATGAACACACAAAGGTGATGAAACACTAAACAAATAGAGCTTGAATCGTTACAACACCTTTCAAATATATCATATATGACAAATAAAATTCCTTAAGTTTTGTAGTGAACTATTTACACTATTTATAAATTTAAAAAAAGAAAGAAAAAAAGGATTTCGTTAAGCCTAGTAACAAAATTATGTTAGATTTAATTAGAACTGATATATAGATTATAATGTAAGTAATATCTTACATCTGTGAAATGATAATACATTTGAGTGCTCTTTTAAAGGAGTAAGTGGCACAAAATACGGAAGAATAACATATTTCTATGGAACAATCCTGCTCCGAAAGTAAACAATCAGTTGCATTCAGTAAGACATGAAGAGTGATTTGAAATTGGTGAAAAAGGAGAGGCAACTTGAAAAATGAATATTAAGTAGCAATGACGTCATGATGAATATTCATATTCAAATACCTTAGCAGCCGACAAGCGTCAAAATGGCGGTTTTGGAGCTCTTTTCGAGCCCCATTCGGACAAGGTATAATGCCAGTTATTGCACCAAAGCCACCGTATTTGCCATTTTAGCTTTCCTATTTACAGTCATACCACCTTTCTTGATTGCATATAGAAGTGAAGGTGAGTGATATGTGTTTTTATTGTACGTTTTTAAACCTCAAGTTTCAATGTGTAGACCCACTCCTCCATATTTGTGTCATGACTTTGTGATCGTGTGTGTGTGTGTGACTTCGACTGTGAATTAGATCTATGCGGCATCAATGAAAAAATTAAGAATGAGAATTAAAAAAATAGTCATGCACAGTTCATGCATGAGTGTGTTTGTGTGTGTATAATTGGGATTCAACGGTGGAAGTCCACTCTAATAATTACCTGGTATTGATAAAAGTAGAAAACAAGAAACAAATGAAATGGACGGCAAAGTTTTTGGCGCTAGTGTAGTTGCGTATCCATTTTTTTAGCAGTTTAATATCCATTCTAAATAAGAGAATTTTAATCCAATTGTTTACTCATTTAAATCATAATCATAGTAGATTTTCCACATGAATTTGGATCACATCCAACATCCGGAAGCCTACGTTTAGGGCTTCGATGTCGACGTCGTCGCTCAGTACCGTCTCTACGCTATAGCTCTGCACCTCAAGCTATCAGTCCAAAATTATGCAAACTTCTCGTATGGTTTATGGTAGGCAAATTCATGCAAAAAAATATATTCAAAAAACTGACTTGAAAACACATCATACAATTAGTCTGAACCGAGTCAGGAGCAAATTTGAAGAAATTATATTTTTAAATGTTGTAAAACCAAAGATATAAGAAGAAAACTGACCAAGTATCTGTACTAAAAATCGTACATGTAAAATTGGTCGTATACATTCGACAGCTGAAAATGACGCGCACGGTTGCATTACGTGCGTTCTCGAATCCAAAATCATACCTCGCACACACACTCTCGCCATACCGCGAATGGTCCGTCGTGGGGAGCTAGCCGGCTGAGAGTTTGCAGCGATACCAACGCAGCCGCGGAGCTCCGCAGAGCGCCATTTTAGCGGGACTCGGAAAGGTTCGCGGTGGGTAGGCAGCGGCCTAGCTTTTTGCCCAAACAACGCTAGATCGGCTGCTGGCAAAATGAAAATAACTACGATCGAGAACATCGTCGGTTTCTTAACTTTTCAGTGAGATAATTCTGAATTCTAATTGAGACTATATAATAAATTAAATCGACAAAGAAACCTCAGTAGAACTCTTATAACTATACAAAAGCTTGTTTATTTCTTCATTTGACATTTTGTTTTCGACCATTTTTTCGTGCGCGAGTCAATGGAAACTATGTATTACCAAACTTTCAACACGCAAGGAACGGGGAACACTCGCGGACCTCGTAACAAATTCGTTGCAAAAAAAAATTTCAAGGGTGATTTTGAAGCAGTGTAGAATATTGGCGCTGCAATGCGCAGAAATATACTTGAAAGAAACTTAATAAATCATACCTTAATTAATTTTCAGAAAATCGTATTTGTATTAGTGTACCTAGATGTGACTTGTTTATAACTCAGATTTTATGAAGATTTGTCGGGAAAAAATGTCATTTTTTCCCGTTTGGTTGTCATTTCTAGGCTAATATTTCAAAAGTTGCACCAGTAATGGGCCCGATGTTTCTCTTATCGTACTCGCATGTTATTTCTACATAGATTAAACATAGGATGGTTAAGGGTAAGACCAGATAACATTATAAAAAAGATATATCCTTCCACTCTCCCATATCCAAGTTTTGGGCTGATTATTGCCGACCCACCGCAGCAAGGCCATTCAGATTTTCGTACGAGCGCAAAGCGCCCTCTAGTGTCCCATGAATGTGCCTATTTATGGTATCGTGGATGCTCGTAATACATAAACCATTCAAGAAATCTGCATATTTTTGGACTGATGATAGCTTCAGTTTGAGGTGCGACTTGAACTAACTATCCCTCGAAAATGGGAAATCTCTGAGTTACCATGCAAACAACATTTAAATCGCTGTTTTGACCAAGATATTATTAGAAATCCAAAATGACACCCCTTTGTAAATATGGAGCGCCCAATACATCGATACAACAATGGGTCTAAGCGCTTTACAGATCTATTATTACCCCAGTCATGGGATTCATGCTTACCCGCACACAAATGTATGCACATTCTCCACTCCCTGGGGAGCATTCCAGCCAGTCGCCACTTTACAAGCGCACACTTGCTCATCAAACCACATTAGCTTTCGCATCCTACCAGGTACACATTTAACACCCGGGTGGAGAGTGGCAAATGTTCATCACAGTATTTCTCATGGCCTTATTTGTTCCTATCCCATGCCTTATTAAGTCCTATCCCATGCCTTATTTGTTCCTATCCCATGCAGGTTTTTGGATCAAGGAAGCCTATTACAGGGAGCAGCCTGATGTGAAGTTCAAGCATCAGATTCTCCTAGTCCTGCACACTGATTCACAGATCGGTTACATCACCTGGAGTACATACCTCAACTTCAATCTCCTGGAACAAGCCAACCTCAGGATACCACTCATTAAGGTCAGAAGATGTAATATAAAACACTGTTTTTTAAACGCAGCCCTTATAAAAAAGTACCATGGTAACCATGTTTTTTTTGTCTCGCCTGCGTAGCAAAAAGCGAGAAATAGGCGCCGCTTTTCCGGTGACGGCGGCGACGGCGTCAACATCAAAAGTTTTGAATTTTTGATATTATTTTGAAAGTTTAAGTTCTTAGTCAATGAAACTGACTATAGGGTTATCAAGTATCCCCAATCATGTGAGTAGAATTTCAGGTCGCAAAGTCAAGGTCAAAGGTCATTTCAGGTCAACAGTCTTAGACTATGTTGTTTCATCATCATCGAAAACTTAACCTAAGGTTAAGTTTTTGAATTTTTGTTATCATTTTGAAAGTATAAGTTCTTAGTCAATGAAACTTGGACTATAGGGTAATCAAGTCTCCTCATGCTATAGTCACATTACCCTAAAGTAGCCTGCTCGGCGGCCGAGCGGCGAGTTTTTAACCAATTTTGCCCACCGAGCGGCGGCCGCCCAGGCACCGCTCGTTTTTAGGGCATCGCTCGATCGGTCGCCGCTGAAGTTTTAGCGCGGAGTTAAAATTTGGGCGGCGCCTGCTCACTTTTCACTCGCCGCCCAAAATACGCTCGGTGCCTGGGCGGTCGCCGCCCGGGCACCGACCTAATCGCTGGGCGATGCCTAATTCCAGCAGCGACCGAGCAGGCTACTGATCGGTCGATCGCTGCTCTGATTTGTGACCATAGCTTTAATCATGTGAGTAGCATTCCAGGTCACTAAGTTAAGCTTTTGAATTTTTGTTATCATTTTGAAAGTATAAGTTGTCCACGAAACTTGGACTATAGGGTAATTAAGTATCCCCAATCATGTGAGTAGAATTTCAGGTCACTAAGTTAGGGTCAAAGGTCAATTTGGGTCATCAGACTTAGACTTTGTTGTGGCATCAACATCAAGATTTTGAATTTTTAGCATATTTTCAAAAGTGTTTGTTCAAATTCCATGAAACTTGTACCCAAGGGTTATCAAGTATCACAAGTCATATGACACAAATTCCAGGTCACACGGTCAAAGGTCACTTTAGGTCAGTAGACTTGGATTATGTTTTCACAACTTAATATGAGAATTAATAAATCAATTTTTGTTATTTGTTCATATTTCATTCAAGTTATCTTATCTGTACAAATAATGGTAAATAATTCTTCTGATGATTCTTAGTCATTATTCACTTCAAAATGCTGATAGAATTCAAAGGATTTCATTTTTGGGGGCCTGCTAATGGGCCTATAAATAATGTTCCAACCTCAATTTTTCATCATATCAAATTGCGTAATGCAGGCGAGACCGCCGAGAGCGTTTCCCTTGTTTGTCTAAATTACCGTCCACAAACAATGATAAACATACATGTAGGGTCATCAAACAATGTATTTCATTGTTTGGTACCATGATTACCATGGTTACCGTGGTGGATGGTAATTTGGACAAAAAAAACATGGTTACCATGGACATTTTTTGTAAGGGAGATGCAAACGTTGTCATAGGTTAAGTCGTGGATCTCCAAATTGTTTCCTTCTAGTCAAGTTCTAGGTTCAAGCCCTATTGGAGGGAACTATTTGGAGCTTCATGAAATGATTGACCAATCATAAGCAACTTCTGGTGATATAACTATCCCTCTGAACTAGCTATGGTTGTTGCTGTAGCTGTTTTTTTTTGGGGGGGGGGGGCGGGGGGGGGGGGGAGGTTGGGGTTACATAGACTAGATTATTTCTAACAGTTTTATGTCTGTTAAATATAATTTTTTGTGTGAATCAAAATACCAGAATTTCCTATTGGTTTACTATTCCTTCATTCAAGCCATGTGTAGGTTGTTTGCAGTGTTGTGAACTGAAATGCAAACAAAAGTGTGCCAAATGTGGTTAAAATTGTAACCAAAGAATTTATTTCAAATTATAATGGTTTTCCCCTGTTGAGATATTGATTAAAAGATATAAACAGTTTGGACAATGTTTAACATCATAAAACTTCATGTTATTGTTGTTTTTTTTTTTTTTTTAATGTGGAAATTCACCCTTTGCACAGTTTGCAGACAGCGAAAGAAATATACATCGCTTCACAAAAGCAAAATGAATACCGACATGAACATGTGCACGTATATCGCTTACACTTTTCATCCTCTTTCTCTCTCTCTCTCTCTCCCTCTCCCCCTCTCTCTCTTTCTCTATGTATCTCCCTCTCCTTTTCTTGATGAATACAGTCGAGAGAAGAAGATTCTAACCGAGATGGAAAGAACGATAAGTTCCTCTTCTCCATTGAGGTACCTGTTCTGGACACAGAGAAGGTGCTTGGAGCTCAAGTCATTTTCATATTTGACTACAGGCTATATGTGAGTATAGAAGTTGTTTTAATTTTAAACTTTAAAGCCCCACTGCACTACTTTTATCTACTTGGGCCCTCTATATAGCAAACATTGCCTAATCGGTGACCGCTGGTCCCACATGATCCCCTTTTTCTTATGTTAATTGAGAGCTGATTTGATGAGATAACCACCTGTCAGTGACCTTACAGGGAGGTCTAATCTCCCCTGGCCAAACTAGTGCAGACAGGCTTTAAATTCAATTTCACTTTAAACTACTGGTATGTTTTAGTGAAAGAATCAAAGCTGTTTTGTGACTGAGACCAAAGGTGATCCAAGCATCATCCAGCTCAAAACCACCAATACAAATCCTGAAAAATTGTTTTTGGTGTCATAAGTAGTTTGGTAGTCTTGGATCCATAATTTTTTGTTGAGGGAACAGAAATATCAAATAAAAGCAAACATTTTGCAGAGGTAAGCAAAAACATGAATATTCATGAACGGTCAGACAATACAGCCTTTTAGTACGTAACGTAAAGTGAATGGGAATGGGCGATGATCCGTCCAGGAGGTAGAGGTCAGTGGTTTGTGCTGGCAATGTTCCAGCGAGCGAAAATGAGACAATCGGAGCAATATGTTGAATCTTGATATTACCTGTCTGAAGGTTGCTTCAGATTTACCTGGTCAGAGAGATTGGTCAGTGCATTCTTGTCCAAAACCTCAAAGTCCCTTGTAATAAAGATGGATGATAATTTTTAAAAATACAAGAAATTAGGTAACCTATCATGTTTTGTCCTTTCTTCTGTCATTGCAGAGATTCAGTGATGTTCGAATGGAATCCATGGCGTATGTGAGTCATACCTCTGCCATGCCAGGTGCTGAGCTGAATGTGGATGGAGATCTTAGTCTTAGACTCAAACAGCCTTTGAACCACAAGGGATATGACACAAGATACAATGTAAGCTCAATCATAATGCTACTGCCTTAGCTATCAAGCTTAAAAAGGGATAATTCTCGGTTTCTGGGACGCACTGTATAGTTGCAATGACGACCTTCGTCATTGCCTTGTTTTCGTTCACATTCTGCCCCATTAATATTCTCCTTTTCCCTTTCCTTATCCTTATCGTCAGGAAATCGCATTCGTTTTGCACGTAGTGTTTGTTATTCCTAGTTAGGTGCTTTCCTCATGTCCTTTTCCTTTCAATAGTCTCTAACATCTCATCAAGGTCACTACATTCTTCGATTTTGGAAATCACTCATGCATGACCGTCCAGGTGCCATTTTGTCCGTTTCTGGTCCATTTTAAGGCCTTTATATCTTCCTTCCTATCTCCACTATCCTAGATCCTACAAACTTCTAACAAATTCCTCTAGATAGTCTGAGAGATGTTCTTTCATCTGCGACGAATTACTTGACCTTCAAAATGCCATCTTCATACTCTAAATTCAAATCTAAAACCGACTCCGTCAAAAATCTCTCAAGTTCTTGAAAAATGGACCCCTAAATAATCTAAAACTGCCATAACTTTCTCATATAAATTCCGTTTTGTATTTAAATCTCACAGTTTCTTTATCTCATAATTGCACATAGCCATGCCAAATTTCACGCTCCAATGGCTTTGCACAACATAAATAGCGCCCTCTAAAGTTCTGGGAATTGGCTTTCCCTCTGTGGCAGTATCTCCATAATGGCTTGGCAAACCCATACCCTTTTTTGGATTTAGATACTTGAAGATATGCCCTTTCCAGCCATATACAAAATTATATACCCTATCGCTGACCAAATTTGAGAAAATTGCCCTCCAAATTCGCCATTTTCAAGAAAATTCCGAAATAACTTCAACTTGCTCTAAAATGGCGATCTTTATACCTACATCAATGAAACTTGGCAGACATATGTATCCATATATGTGACAACTGTTTACTAAGTTTGGTAAAATATATATGTCAGCGCAAAGTAATCGCCAAAAATGATGAATTTACTATGCATTACGTAATAGCGCGTTTAGGCGTGCAATACATTGCACGCAGATAACAATGGTGTCAAACTGACCGCAATGAAGTGCCCTTTCGAATGATACCAAGTATAGTATATGTTCACACAGAAAATTGTGAATAAATCGCATTTGAACAAAGGTCACTACATGAATTCCGCCGAGTTTCCGCCCGAATCTAACACGTATCGGCTAGGGCGTCATTTTTTCAGACTGCTTTTCGCCCCTTAAATGTCCTTTTTTTTCCTTGAAAATTTGCAGTGGCATACCGAGTTCCAATACGCAGGGCACCTCTTGGCCGGATTTTTGAAATTGGTCAAGGGGGCCATTCAAGACGCCATTTTGTCCTATAAATCTATTTTACATCACGTGTTTCGATAGGATTATCATAGAAGAAAGAGAGTGGTTTACAATAACAACCATGAAATTCTCTTTCTAATGATACCAAATACGGCCTATAAAGAGACATAAAGAGAGATAGAAAAAACAATTTAACTCCGGTCATAATACAGATCCTGTACGTTTTCCGCCCATGCATTACACACATTGTCTATGGGGCATATCGGGTTCATGCTTTTGGCCCCCAGAACGATCTTTATTGCAATGACGAACATGCACCAAATCCCATTGGTTTTTACACGCAGTGCTTGCGAGCCCTTTCTAGATTCCCCTATCCCAATTTCTTTCAAGCTTCGTAGGCATAGCCACTACCATCCCATCAAGGTCACTGTTGAGGCCTTTCTTTCGTCCTACCTATCTCCATTATCACAGAAGCTACAGACTTCGTACAAATTGTTCTGGATAGTCCGAGAGAAGCTCTTTCGTTTGACACGTAGAAACATGGAGTGATTGCACGCACATCGTTGTGATACGATTGCATTTCTAGTTCTCACTTATCTTCATGTCATCCAAAGATACATAGAGTACACTGAAAGAAATTTGTTATGAGGATTCTAATGACATGTGGTAATGTTTTGTATGAATGGTGACAAAAATGACAATGTCATGGAATGGCTTTGAAATTGCTCCTTAGTTATGATGATATCTGCTTTTCTATAAAAAAATATATAAAGATTTGTAATTATTGTTATTGAGAAGTACATTTTCCTCTCCTAAATATATATATCAAATTATTGAACAATTTGTCATGACTTTCACGACCATGTCAAAATGTTAAATATTACCTGTAATCAAGTGTTTACTATGTGCTGGTCAAAACAACCATGATTATATGCCAGAAGGCAAAACGTGATAACATAGTTATTACTTTTTTATGTTTATCTTGTATTTGTTTTGAGTTATTTTCATATTTTTGTTCACATATTGATAATAACTTCATTCTTTTTTTCTAAGGATCCCGTTATTGACTCAACCAGTGTATTTGCAGAAGATTATTCATTCAGCAAGATCTTTTCCTCATATCAACAGAGAAACAGTGAGTAAACTTATGGCGAGCAGCATAATTCTTGCTAAGTAGTTTTTTGTCAAAATAAATGAATATGATTAATTTGTACATGTAGCTAACAAAAAACCAAACTTTTCAGCATACTGCCTAAGGAGCAGAACAAGAAATTCCCAAACGAGAAAAATATTTCAGGAAAATTCATCCTAATAGTAATTCTGCTGCTTCGATTAGAATATACCTCATGAGATAAACATTAGATTTTTTTTTTTTTTTTTTTTTGTATGAAGATCAGGGGCATAATATATGACTGTGTAATTCTATATATTGATTCTAATGCAAACTAATAATTCAGTGATAATAATCCAATAATTAAGTATCCCTTTTTTAAATTTGTAATACCATGTAGATAGTAAACAAATGTATTCTATTATTCTCCTGCCTAATTCATATATTGTTCTCAATTTATTCCTTATACATTGAATATCTCCCTCATCTCGCTCTCTCTTCTCTATCTCCTCCCCCTCTCTCTTCTGCCTGTCTGTTTCCTTCTTCCCCTTCCTCCTCCTCTCCATCTCTCTCCCTCTCCCTCCCCTCTCCCTCCCCTCTCCCTCCCTCCCTCTCTCCTTCTCTCCTTCTCTCCCCTCCCCCTCTCCTTGCCCTTCCCCCTCTCTCTCCTCCTAGTCTCCACGCGTTTTGAGTGTGACTACCCAGTATGGTTAACAGGCAGAGGAACAGGCCAGCCTTTCATCATCAAAGGAACCATTTACTATCCAGAAGAGACCATTGTATATCCTTTTGAAACTCTAATTATTATTTCATGAGAACAAAAAAGGGCACGTAGAGACATGTAATAAAACAGAGAACAAGATCATGTCTTCTGTATGAACCAGAAACTTTTGCAAACAACAAATTCAGTGCTGTAATTCATTCATTTTCTAGCATAAAGCTCTCACCATTCTTGACCAGTTTGCAAACATTTTGTGCATTCAAAAGGTTTCAGTTTTATAGGATACATGTATGTCATATATAATGTTTCAGATTGGCCACTATTCAATAAATGTACTTTACATAAATCCACTGGTTGAATTTTTAATGTTTTAGTTCATTGGTGTAGTGATGTTGTGGTTCTTTCACTGTGACAGAGTTTCAGAAAGTTCTTTTTAAATGCTGATTCTAAATATTCCCATTTGTGATACTTTTTTCAGAACGTTACATCTATGTACTTCAAAACATATCAGTCACAGATATTGAAATGAGTGGTCAAAATTCAGACCTTACTTAGATCACTCCCATCAAGCCATTGTATACTGGACCCGGGTGGTCCCCGTATTAAGTCTATGGAAATGGAAACTTTCAGGAGCGAACCAGTTAAGTGAAGCACAAGAAATAAAATATGAATCCCTTTTTTATTTCCACAAAAGTTTAATTCACTTCATTGCTATGTGCAGTCAGCTATAACAATCAGTTGATTGATGCAGCACGACTGCTTATGAATTTACGATGACAAATTATTAATGAGTGAGTAATTTGAAAAATTTCAAGAAAATACTAGTTGTAGAATCATTTGTTTTCCTTAATTCCAGTGAACTTATGTTCCAGGTTTCTGGCAGGTCATCAAGTTTGGTTGGATCCAGTACCTCTCTGTGTTATTCCTCTTCATATTTCTGATGGAGCGCGTCAAGACATTTGTCTTCGAGAACCAGATCGTCAACACCATCGTCCATCATCCGGTCCCTCAGACGTATAAGAATCACTTTACGTGATCATTATGTGTTCATACACCATCATCAAAATTTGTTTAGTTCCTGATGGAGGTGATCAAGATGTGTGTCCCTGGGAAGCAGATCATCAACTTAATACACTGCAAGCAAATACCATAGGTTTTTCTCATGTGTCAAGACGATTGTCTTTGAGAACCAGATCGTCAGCACCATCATTCATCATCCAGTCCTGCAGACGTATAAGAATCACTTCACGTGATCATTATACAGGTGTATATCTAGGGGTCAGTGACACAAAGACGTAACTCCATTTTGGCCACTTTTTGAGAAAAAGTGGTTTAGGTGTCACTGAGCACTTGGGCCGTAAGGAGTTAAGTCTATGTTTCACTAGCCATTGACTTCAATGGGGTGTTGGGTGGAGTTAAGTCTTTGTGTTTCCTGGAAAGCCCACATTTTTCCTCATTTTGGCAAAATATGGAGTTCTTTGTGTCACTGAACCCTCAATATAGTGTTCATAACCATCATCAATATCCATTTAGTTCCTCTTTAAACTTGTGATGGAGGTGATCAAGATGTTTCTCCTTGGGAAGCAGGGCAGTGTTTCACGAAACCGTCATAAGTACAAGTTCACTGACATCCCATTGAAACGTGTGTTAAACTTAATACACGCATTTCAATGGGATGTCGGTGAAATTGTACTTATGATGGTTTCATGAAACACTGCCAGATCATTAACTTAGTGGCAGTAACATTTTTCTCACATTCCAGAGTTTTGTATGAAGTTGCTAGGCTACTACCAAATAAACATGACGCAAAACTCACCTCTGGATTGTGTTTTCTCTGCAGGTTTTTGCCGTGTAAATGCTAGCTCTCAAAACACTGACTGGTGAATTATTCCAAAGCATCGACAAGTGGCACTTGCGAACAACTCACACACAAACAAAAAATGCTTTATGAATATGGGCCCAGATCACCAACAACATTATTCATGTAACAGTTCCGGCGACTCACAAAAAGTACTTGTTCATCAAGTTTGTCATACTCGTGGCCTTTTAATTATAATTATTCTGTATAATGTATGTTACTGAAATTGTAAGGTACTAACTTTGTTTTAACATTGTCAACAGTTACAACAATGTAACTTATTAATTTATTAATGATTTCAATTGTTAAGATCCATCCCCATTATATGTGTGTGTGTGCGTGTAGTTGGATTTTTACAGACGTGTATCAATCAGATATGATTATTTACGTCTGGGGACCGACCTTTAAACGTTACCATCCGAAAGACATATGAATGTCACATAGTTTTATATACTTATCAGAGTTTACAATGTCTTTCAGGTGATGTTGAAGCACTGGTTTCTTTTTAAGCAGGTATTTGCCAATTACAATTAATGGAGCATGTCTCCATTAGACGATGACACCGATTGCTGAAAATGGCAAGGCAAAATATTTTACTTATTGCTTATCCAAATTTTAAACAGGGCATGGAAAAAACAATTTCAATGGTGAACTAACTCAAAGTGTTAGACGATTAACGATAAAATGCAAAACTAATTTTCTAGCATGATCATCAACAAGATGATACATATAATGTCTTCATTTTACTCATTTCATCCCAACTGTTGCAAATCTACCATTTTACAAAAGGGAAAGTATTTGTTTTTTTATGTGAAGTTTTCAGGATTTTACCATGTAAGATTATTTGTATGTACCGTACATGTATAATGGTGGCTACCCCTAACCTATCACCTCCAGACATCTATCCCCAAGGACAATTACCCCCAGAAAATATACTTCTTAAAAATTATCCTAGGACAATTATTCCAGACAACTACGTCAGACAACTGCCCCCTCATAGAATCCCCCCCCCCCCTCCCTGTAGACAACTAAATACAGGGTAATTGAAATGTGGAGTAATTTTCTGGAGGCAAATTGTCCTTGCCGGGGACTAGTTTTCCAAGGAGGGAGAGGGGGGGGGGGGGGGGGGGGGGGGTAGATAGTCCAGGGTAGTTTTTGAAGCTAATAAAATGCTATATCTTTGGCAGATAATCATTTGGGACGGGATGGGATCCTTTAGGACTTGACATTACGATGATTTGGTTATAAAAAAAACACTGAAGCGAGCTACATGCTGTACACATCTTTGAAAAGCAATGTATTTTACAAACTTTTAATACTGCAGTAACAACGGGTTGAGAATTTGAACGGATGCCACGAGTATGATGAAATTGTTTTCTGATCTCTCTTAATTTAGAAATGTAAATAGTGTACAAAGAAAGGGTGTAAATATCTTTTATAATATTATGTACATCATTTGTAAATCATGTAATTTCACCTTGCCGTTGATTAAATTATTGATAAAAAAGAGAAATTTTAGAATTGCTATACATTCTTCTACATGCTGTTCTGCTTCTAGATGTTTGGTTTATGTACCTGGAATGAAGAGGGATACAAGAGAGAGAGAGAGAGAGAGAGAGAGAGAGAGGAAAGAGAATATTTGTATGAAACTGTTGCGTATCAAGCACCCTCCGCCCCCAAGTTTTTTGTTAAGGCCCAGGGCAAAAATATAAACATGGGCCTATCCAGATGGAATACACCCCCCCCCCCCACCCTAGCAATTTCTAATACGCAACTGCTTGTACTCGCCAATATTATTATCGGAACTATCATTATTATTGTATCTTATTCGTTGAATAAAATAATTCTGCAATGATTAAGGCTAACGTGGAAATAGAGTGTAATAGAAGGGGGAAATATTGTGTTCATAAACCTCAAATTCAAGAAGAGTTCTGCGCAATTAACTTGTCCTTTTATTTTGTATATTAATGCTCTGTCAGCATAAAGTATACATTCCAACTTAAAGGTACTATGTCCCATTTGCAGGACCAAAACAAATGAAAAGGTTAAATTCTAACGGCATTTGAAAGATAATATTTAGAACTTCCTTCAAAACAAAAGGGCTCGAAAATGTCTTTTAACGTTTTGTGCTGCGCAGAGATTTAATCAGTTTATTTTTACCATTACAAGAAGTGGGTTCAGTTATTGATGTAGACAAATGCTCATGTAGCCTTTACAGCTCATTTTATATATGTTATTACATGTACCAAAGAAAAAAAGCAGTCGATCAGTCACTCAATAGTGTAAACGGGTTTGTATACGGGTTTCCTTGCATAATTTGAATACTAGGACACTGCTAACGTTTAAATTTCACAGATAGGACATACATGACATTCATAATTCCTGCAAAGTTCTACATAATTTGATGTTGGCTGCAAAAGGGACATACAGGTACTTTCTACTGACGGAAAATAAGATTTTTTAATTACAAAAACTCGGACAATAAATCAGACATTAAATAAAAGCGCAGAACACATTCTTATTTGAGTATTGTTGTCTTTGATGATTTTGATCAAGAAAAAGAAGAATAGGCAACCCATTATTCTTTGGGGTAACCTCCCTCCCCGTTGGAGAAGGGGGAATAAGGGCAAGGAAAGTTAGAAGGAAAAAGACTCATGAAAAGAAAGTGATGCGACCCCAGCATGCATCCCATACTCGGTTGATGGCACTTTACAAATATATCATATAGGCCTGTACATGTATGTATATTTATTTCCGATGCTCTCCTGATCTAAGGCACCAGCTCCCCGTATTGGCCATGTCCGTCTCATTCTCTGATAATAACTAAAATCAGACTATCATCATTGTAACAGTTCCTATATGATTCGTGATTAAGCAGAAACAAGGCTAAGGATATATTCACCTTTGTAACATGTTTTGAACCTTTTTATGCTATTCAACTGCAGTCCTCGTTTCCTCCCACTTTCCTCCTCTTTGATAAGGTTTATTTGTGTTAATGCTCCTAATCGAAATATGCTCCGTGTTCCAAAGGTCCCCATGTTTCCCGCCCGTTTCCCGAACCGAGGGTAAAGAAAGTACTGATGACATAGTGATCATTGATTAATCATTACGGCTGTCTTCATTAGAACCCCTCAACTGGTCCATGTATAGAAGCGTAAAACCAGGGGCGGCGATCCCGGGAAGGACGGGGGGGGGGGGGGGGACACGTCCCCCCTCAATTTTTTTGGGGGGCATCGTCCACCCCAGAAAATTTGAAAAAGGGCAACAAAAATGTATAGCCAATACTGACTGAAGATTGCAACATATTTTCAGGGTCTGGAGGGCCCAAGAGTGCGCGTTTAGACAAATAAAATAGCAAAAATCTTCTCGCTCGGTAGCTACGCTTCTTCGCAAAAGTGTGAAAAAAGTATATTACTTGTTTTTATACTATAGTTTTGCTAAAGAAGGAATGTTGTAATACAACAAAACTTCAAAAACATTTTAGGGGGTAGTCATTTTCGCCACCTTCATCCCTCTCGTTCACTATGCTCCCTCGCACGAGCGTACTGATCCGGGGGGGGGTGGGGGCAGTTGCCCCCTCCCCCGTCAATAAAATTCAAACGCGGTTTATTTCTAATTCGATACCAGTGATTTACAAATGTTGCTGAAATGGCATGATTTTTCCCTGAGCTTGCGGGTGCTCTGCCCCCTAGACCCCAACAAGGGCCCTATAAGGCGGGCCCCTGGATGCTCATCTGATCGTAATTAAATGCCCCTGAGCTTGCCGGGGGCTCTGCCCCCTGGACCCAGCTCCAATTAGTAACATACATGCCAGTGTCACAAAAAAGGTAACAAAATATGTTCATCTGACCGTAAATTGCCTAAAACCCCTGAGCTTCCGAGGGGCTCTGCCCTCACCCCACCAAGGTTCCTAACGCGGCCCCTGGATACTCTTCTGATCGTGTTTTATACATAAAACTCCTGAGCTTCGAGGCGCTCCGCCCCTGGACTCCGCGCCAATTTACGCTCCATTTGCTTTACCTGATCGTAAATACTTTAGCCCCCCCCCCCCCACTGCTTTGAAAGCGGTCCGCGGGGCCTGCATGTAACATGCCGAGTGGTGGTGATGCGAATTCTTTTTCTGCCCCCCCCCCCCCCCAAAAAAAAAAAAAAAAAAAAAAAAAACACGCTTTTGCTCATTTCTTCCCTCCTGTCAAATCGCCGCCCCTGGTAGCGTCATACTCATACAGCTAGAGGTGAACTCCTTAAGTCTATCAGTATATTGGAAAGTCTTACGACCATTGTTTACCTCAAGCTTGTCGGCAAATGCGAAAATTTGGATTATGTTTCCATTTGGAATATTTCAGCTTATCTCTCTGAAAGTTTAGTCCAACCCCCTGCCCCTCTTTGCAAAATGGTTTTATATGACAACGCCCCTACGCACCAAGTCTAGAACCTTTCCGGTTCTTCATATTTAAAGATACAATGATTCAAGGCGCAGAAGATGGCGTTATCAACGAACTCATAATCATACACGCTCACCTTCAGCCCAGCCTAAGCACATTTTTTCGCCGGGTGTCCTAATTCAATGATCAGGCCATCTTCGGCTCGCCACAAGTAAGTAAGGACTATAGTATGTAAGTAAGTCGCATATTGCGTTGGTGTGGTGGAGATCAAAATTAAATAGGCTAGATTCTAGACTACTGAGCTGCGCACCTGGATTATTTAAGTACGTTATATAGGATAGGGAAAAAGGAAGGTTCGTTCGAAGTTCATATAGTTGCTAGATCTTTCACGACCTTCCCATGTTGACCTAATGATACGTACATATATATATATCGAATGTTTCTCTCGACCTCAGTCATAACACAAACTAGTTGAGTCACATCTTTTTGCATCGGCCGTTATAATACAGTAAGCCATACTGTCACGTTTTACATTACATCACTACAGTTGCCTTTGAATTTGAGAAACACGTGGTAGTCAAGCATCGCGGGAGGAAGCTAAAATGGAGACTGCAAACTTGAAATCTTTGATGCACGACCCCGACTACTATACGAAGTCCTTTCACGCATACGCCAAGAGTTCGAAGAAGTTCGCCGTGTTGGAGAAATGGGGGGAAAACGTCTTCCCCAAGTTGATCGGTGATAGACTGGTCGACACCCTTCCTGCAGATACCGATATTAACATGTTGGGGATAGGCAGCGGTTCGGGTAAGACATATTTTTAAATGAAACGTCACCCCAAGAAACAACTTTACTTATTCTGAGAGATTTATGATTTTCTTGCCCATTAATCTACACGTTCCCCCCCCGCCCCCCCACTCAGTGTTATTTAGGGTACGCATATGCGTGTTCCAAGCGACCCCCCCCCTTTTCAGCAAAAGTCCGGTGTGTAAAGTCAATACGGGTCGACCTTTTTCTTTTGTTATACGAGCCTTTTTCAGCACCCCCCCCCCTTTCAGCAAAAGTCCGGTGTGTAAAGTCAATACGGGTCGACCTTTTTCTTTTGTTACGAAAAGGACATTTTGGTAACACGCATGGGGTCCGTCCGTTCTCGGAGTGGGGGGCGGGGGGGGGGGGGGGGGGAGGGGGGGCGGGTCCCCACCTTAGTGTTTGAGAGAAGCATTTAAAGCAAGAATAATGTACAGTTTCTCTTACTCTACACGACATAGGCATCGCCATTTTCTTGATAACGTGACATACAGTATTATGTGAAGTCGTTTACCAATGCTTCCTTCCCAGGTCACCAACCAGGTATGTGTGGTGATGAAGCGTTTTAATCATCGGCTATTACCCTTTGTCCTTTGTATATTGCCAGAACGTAAATTGTATCAATAAGTTGGTGCTCTTCTGGGGTGAAGGTTAAATAGATTTGTCAACTGCTATATTTCAGTATTTTAAAATGAATTAGTTAGAATTGTTACCCTGTTATATATTTTCGACCAGATATAATTTCTTCTCCGCTATGATTTTTCCTCGTTGAAAAGTAAAGGTTTTGTTATTGATTTAAAAAGTCTTTCCAACTAAAGCTTGGTGCATTATGTCATGTACAACTTCATTTAGTACGTCACATTTTTTATGAAAATGGCTGCGCCCATGTCATGCTAAAAGGCATCACATAATGCCAGGAATATCTTCGTTTATAAATCTCTTCTACATATTCGTAAGAAATATTGTACATCAAAGGGCAGGACTACATCTCATTTTTCAGAATAGGTACATGTTCACTTATTCTTTGGAATAATGTATAGTGGTATCAATTGTTGTTCGCAAAATATAAAGTTCAAAGTTCATAATATGGTACTGTGCAACAAATCGTATGACGTTGGTCTCCCTTAGCAATTCATCCAAATAAAAATCCACGTAAAAGGCATTTTAAATCAAATTCCAGGAAACTTTTATGTTTTTTTTTTCTTTAGGAAATTATGTATCGACCATTATGTGTCCATTTCCCCATAACTATACATGTACTTCGTTCAATACATGATGCACAGTGAATTGGTTGATATTAGTCATAATAATATTGTCAGACTATGAACTGCAAATATATTGATTTAGAATGGGAATAGGGGCAGATTTTGTCTTCTACCGGGTGGGGGGGGGGATAAAAATCATCTCTGCCCATCTAAACTCACAAGACCATATCTTTCCAGTCTACAAAAGAGGGGGCAATTCGTTTTTCTTGTCCCCTTCTCAAGACAAAAATTCACACCAATCATTTTATAGCATTATCATCGGAAAGATTTATTGCGCTCTAAAATACATTGTTTCAACATTCCAAAATTTAACTTTTCTAATTGTAAATTTCATACGTTTTGTATATACTGAGCACTGCTGGCATACCGTATGGTATTGCTTTGTTGAACCTGCTACCGTTCTTTTGTACTGGTGCTCCTTTACACAATAGTCGTTTTCACGTCACCTTGGGGACCATAGTTCTGACCAGACTCTTTCGTACCAGTATGAATTTGCATATTATTCTCCATTCTGCAACCCTTTTTCACAACGGTGTCGATTTGTATCTGTGGTTGAGGGGGATGATAGGTGCCAAAATATTTTCGGCAATGGATCAAAGCATGTGTGGCAGGTTGCACCCCTCCCTTCCAAGTTATTAACTTTTTCAAGTCACCCTCAATAAAGATAACATTTCAGAGAATATGGGCTTGCTACCTGGGTTATTATCCTGTCAAGCGCGTAGCGAGGATTTTATTTTAGGGGGGGGGGGGCGGTAGTGAGCACGCAAAGCGCGCTCCCTAGGGGGATGGGTGCAGGGAGGGAGTTTTCCCCGTCACGCGCGAAGCGCGGAAGCTTTAATGTTTCACTAAATTATTAGAGAAAGTAGCCAATTCGTTGTACCGTTCTCGACTCTTAATCCTTGTTTGAATCAAGTTCCCCTTCCTCCGCGAGTAGCGCGGAAGCCCTGACGTTTCATTAAATTATTAAAGAAAGAATACGATTCGTTGTACCATTTTCGACTCTTAATCCTTGTCTGAATTAAGTACTCCCCCCCCCCCCCATTCCCGCGCGAAGCGCGGAAGCTTTGACATTTCATTAAATTATTGGAGAAAGAAGCCAATTTGTTGTAACGTTCTCGACTCTTAATCCTTGTTTGAATCAAGTTCCCCTTCCTCCGCGCTATGCGCGGAGGCTCTGACGTTCATTAAATTATTAAAGAAAGAAGACAATTCGTTGTACCATTTTCGACTCTTAATCCTTGTCTGAATTCAGTTTCCTCCTCCGCCCCCCCCCCTTCCCGCGCTGAAGCGCGGAAGCTTTGGCGTTTCATTAAATTATTAGAGAAAGAAGACGATTCGTTGTACCGTTCTCGACTCTTAATCCTTGTCTAAATTCAGTTTCTTTTGACGTTTCTGTAAATTATTAGAGAAAGAAGACGATTCGTTGTACCGTTCTCGACTCTTAATCCTTGTCTTAATTCAGTCCCCCCCCCTTCCCGCGCGAAGCGCTGAAGCTTTGAGGTTTCATTACATTATTAGAGAAAGAAGACGATTCGTTATACCGTTTCCAACTCTTAATCCTTTTTCTTCCTACGTCCTCTTCCTTTCTTCTTTCTCTCTATCTCTTTTTTGGCCGGCGGTTTTTTTTTTTTTTTTTTTTTTGGGGGGGGGGGGGACGACCGCCCCCAACGCCCCCTGGCTACGCACCTGTATCCTCTCTGTCTCTTATTATCTCTCTCTCCCACTCTGTACTTCTTTTTTGCACTTTTGCGCTTCGCGCTTTATACATTTAGCTTGTTGTTTTTTAACGCTGCGGCTTTGCATTTGGCGCACTGCATTTTTATGTTGCTGTTGATTGAATAAATTGAATACATTCATCAATTCCTGATGAAGCCGTATGAGCGAGAATTCAATTTATCCTTGTCTCATATCCATGTACGGTTGTACGTATGTATTATGAAAATGTGTATATTGATGGTCATCTTGCGAGTAATAACCACTAACTACTCTCATCGTGCTCTCTTCATTAATTTTTTTCTTCATTTTTTAAATTTTTGTATGGTGAATTATTGGGGGGGGGGGATGATTGTACAGGCCTCCCCCCCCCCCCACCTGAAATATTGGGGGGGGGGGGATATATCCCCCCCCCCCCGGGATCGACACCCATGCTTTTTCATAAAACGTATTGCAGATAATATGTTTAATGAGACACGAATAAGTTCTAACACGGCCCTAGTGGATATGAAACAAGAATAATGACGTTCTATATTCATGTTATATGTGTTTCGATTCTGTGTGAATAAGCCGAGGACTAATACGACCTATCTGTATTCTGTATTCCGGACCCCTTTTCATGCGTTTCCCCCTCAATAGTTCCGTCTGTGATACTTAATGTATTCTTGAGAGAGAATATCAGGTTAAACAGAAAATAGCAGCGGATGCCTTTTTATATATTTTTTATAATCAACCGTTTTTTAATTTGTATTATTTTAAACTTCCAGGTGAGATGGATAGTAGGATGGCAGCAAGCCTCAAGGCTCGATTCAAGTCCGTCCGAAACGTCGTACTCGAACCCGCCGCCAAGCAGCTTGAGATGTACCGCTCTCTCGTAAAGAGTAACAAGTCCGACTTCGATGGCATTGAGTTCGACCTGCGTCAACTCGGCATCGACGAGTATCGTTCCCAGGAGGGCGACAAGCCGAGGAAATACCACTTCATCAGCGCTATCCATTCCATTTACTATGCTGAGGACCACAAGGACACTATACGCTACCTCTACGATTGTTTAGAGGAAGGCGGAATTCTTCTTATCATTGTCGTTTCAGGTGAGAACTATTCCGAGGGGCGGATCCAAGATTTTGTAAAGGCGGGAGAGGAGGGGGGGGGGTAATTCTGAAATAAAAGCAAAATGGAGAAGGCATCCAAGATTTTGTAAAGGCGGGAGAGGAGGGGGGAACAATTCTGAAATAAAAAGCAAAATGGAGAAGGCTATTTTTTAGGGATTCAGGATGGGGTTTAAAGAGGGAAACGGGCTAATAGTGCCCCACCTTTTCTCTAAATCCGTCACTGCGTTCCTGTAACTAATTAATAACTCCTTGTGACATTGTCACAAAGTAAGACAACAAGCGCGTAGCCAGGATTTCATTTTAGGGGGGGCGGTAGTGAGCACGCGAAGCGTGCGAATCACTTTAAGCGCGCGCGAAGCGCGCTCCCTAGGGGGGTGGGTGCAGGGAGGGGAGACGATTCGTTGTACCTTTCTCGACTCGTAATCCTTGTCTGAATTCAGTCCCTCCCCCCTCTTGCGCGAAGCTTTGACGTTTCATTATATTACTAGAGAAAGGAGACGATTCGTTGTACCTTTCCCGACTCTTAATCCTTATCTGTATTCAGTCCCCCTCCCGCGCAAAGCGCGGAAGCTTTGAAAGAAGACGATTCGTTGTACCTTTCTCGACTCGTAATCCTTGTCTGAATTCAGTCCCTCCCCCCTCTTGCGCGAAGCTTTGACGTTTCATTATATTACTAGAGAAAGGAGACGATTCGTTGTACCTTTCCCGACTCTTAATCCTTATCTGTATTCAGTCCCCCTCCCGCGCAAAGCGCGGAAGCTTTGAAAGAAGACGATTCGTTGTACCTTTCTCGACTCGTAATCCTTGTCTGAATTCAGTCCCTCCCCCCTCTTGCGCGAAGCTTTGACGTTTCATTATATTACTAGAGAAAGGGGACGATTCGTTGTACCTTTCCCGACTCTTAATCCTTATCTGTATTCAGTCCCCCTCCCGCGCAAAGCGCGGAAGCTTTGAAAGAAGACGATTCGTTCTACCTTTCTCGACTCATAATCCTCGTCTGAATTCAGTCCCTCCCCCCTCTCACGCGAAGCTTTGACGTTTCATTTACAAATTTGGGAAAGAAGACGATTCGTTGTACCTTACCCGACTCTTAATCCCTCTCTGGATTCTGTTCCCCCCCCCTCTCGCGCGAAGCTTTGACGTTTCATTAAATTATTCGAGAAAGAAAGCGATTCGTTGTACCTTTCCCGACTCTTAATCCTTAATTTGAACTCAGTCTCTCCCTTCCCGCGCGAAGCGCGGAAGCTTTGACGATTCGTTGTACCGTTCTCGACTCTTTTTCCCTCTTTCTTCCTACGTCCTCTTTCTTTTTTTTCTTCTCTTTCTCTCTCTTTTTTTTTTGGCCGGCGTTTTTTTTTTTGGGGGGCGACCGCCCCCCCTGGCTACGCGCCTGTAAGACAATAGTTTCGCTGGTTATCTTGTACATCTATCTTACCCAGTTTCCTCCTCTCTCCTTTTTGTGCCGATTATAGTTGCCGGTGGTTTCTGGCGCCTGTGGGACCGCTTCACCCGATTCCAGGATGGCGTCAGCCGCTATCTCTGCACCACACACCTCCGCGATAGCCTCTCGTCTCTCGACATCTCTTTCGACGAATCCCGCCAGGAGTCACGCGTCGACATCACTAGCTGTTTCGAAGAGGGGTCCGAAGACGGGGAACTCATCATCGACTTCCTCAGCCACACCGTCGATCTCCGTGGGTCCGCGTCGCCGGAGCTCTATCAGGAGGTGGTTGATTACATGGGGTCCGACCAATGCTCCGAGCGGAAAGAGGATGGGACGATTCTCTTCAACAACGACTGGGACGCTGTCATAGTGCAAAAACCGCTCTCGAAATCGTAATTACATTCCCAGTAAACTCAGGACGTCATTAGGACGTTCGTGAATCCTTAATTCCCGTCGCACAAGAGGTGTCATTTTGCCTGACGTACAGTAGGACTCCCTTAGGGACTCGTCTTGCTTAGCTTTTGACATGCCATGAACAGATAATACTAGAGCTATGTAGCCACACACACACACACACACACGCACGCACACACACCCACATACACACACACACACAACGTGAACGCAAAGTGAAAAGTGCCAGAGTGATGCAAAATGAATATTCTGTGATGAATTTGGGATTGGGGTAACGCGAATCATTTTATTTCTTGAAAGGATGCCGTGACTAACATAATGTTAACAAAACGCTGCACTAGACCACGATACCTCTACATAATATGACCAACAGAATCGGCATTAATATGTTTATATTACAAATACAGTCAAAATACAGCCTAATAAAATAGGCAAAACAAATGAACTGACATTTTCAGACAATTTTCTTTTTAAGACAATAAGTTCAGTTCAGTTCATTTCATTTTCACAAATAGAAAGGTACAAAATTTGACATTTGTTAAGCCTATCATAACAAACAAAAAAATCGTCACACAAATATTAATAGGCATGACTATTCAATATCAGGAAACAAATTAAAGTAAGATTAGGAAAAAAGAATACACATGATATTATTTTGGAGGGAGCCAATACGAAGGCAGTTGAATAGACATTAATTCGTTCGCACTCAACATATGGTAACGAATTAAAGCAGTGTTCAATTTAATTTTATAATAATAATTGAATGAAAAATGTATTAGGAATTTTGTATTTATATATGATGTCCACTGAGCATTAAATAGACATAATTCTAAATTTCAAAAAGGAACAAAATTTAGTATCTACTTTTCGTTACACATAAAACTCTCTGTGTTAGAAATAAGTCATATCTTTTAATAAAGAACTTGTTTAGAGCATCATCATGTTTCTGTATTCCACTTTAAGCCTATTTTGGAAAAAATGAGAATATCTTTAACATTCGCCTAAAGAAAAAAAAAATCAGCTCGTATGGTTCTACTGTGACTCTGCAGGTAATAATTGAACAGAGATATAGATTGTTATTAGGATGAGGTTGGGGAAGGATCGGTCGGTAGGCTAAACAGTTCATAGGAAAGTAATCCCGCTGATTTGGGTGTCATTCTTGGGATGTTTTTGTGTCCCCCTCTCTCCTTCTTTCATAATATCTCTCTTTCCCAATTTCACTTTCTGATCGGCGTATTTCCCTCCACGGTCCACCATACAAGCATTAAAAGAATTGTACATCACTGATTTGGAAAGACTTATTACAGCCCGACTCGGAAAACAATATATTTTATTTTTTTTATTTTTTTATATTTTTAATGATTTGTTGATTTTCACAGGAAACGTAGCAAACTTAAAATTACCCCAAACAAACATTTGTAAAATGCAGAAAGAAAACAGCCGTGATCTTCTATATCAAATTAGAAGAAAAAATGTATAAGCATTAAATATATACAATGTATAGTCCTAGAATATTGAATGGAGTAGAATTAGATCACCACACATTATTACAATTTTCTAATTGGCTCGTATGCACAAAGGGGACTTAATAAATGAGATTTAGGTTAGTGTACTGAAATAAGGAGCGCTGTTTATCTATATTTCATACAAACTACTCTTACTTTTTTAAAGGGATAGTTGAGTTCTGTTTTCAGACCGCAAATGCCTTCAAAGTGCATAGTTATTGCTCTTATTCTTATCTATGACATTTATAGTGCCCTTTTAGAACCTAAAATTGCTATGAAGGTAATTTTAGACCCCAAAATGTGTGAAATTTAGCCAATACAATCATATCATTTCAGCTCCACTTTTAAAACGTTATAATTTAATTACAAATAACAATACACGAGCCGGCTAATTATTGTGGGTAATATACATGAGCAACACGAAAATGCCGCCAACAAAAAAGCCAACATCGGCATTGGTTGAAATACGACGTAAAAGGCGTTATTTCGTTTTTTTTTTCAACGGTTTTTTCAAATTTTTCAAAATATCTAATATTTGTGGTGGTACACAAGTATTAGAAATCGTTATATGTGTAGTACCCTCTGCAACAGAACTCAACTATCCCTTTAATACAATAACAAAATAAATACGAATCCATTTATTTAATAAAAATGATGATTTCATTTCGCCATGATTTTGTTTGTACATTCATACATGGTAAATCTTACAAGATGAAGAGGTTAACAGTTGGCTCTCCATAAATGAGGAATTGATTCCATTTTATGTTCCTATTTTGGATATGCAGTACAGTATTCTTAATTCATGAAAAGTGTAACTATCATTCGATAAAACATAAATACCCATTCTTTATTAGCAAGACGAAAGAAAAAGAACAAAGATCTTAAGAACACTTAATAGTAGCGCACCAAAAATAAGTACAACAAACACATGTTATTTGATGATTGCAAATGATCAAGCTTTATGAAAGCTTCAAAAAACAAAAAACAGAATTGAAATCGGTCAATGCGTTGTGATTTTATACCATTTGTTTGAAATCGCAAAATTACCGAAAAACCTGCCAGAAATGGTCAAATTGGCAAAAATGGAAACATTCGACAAAGTTGACAACTTAATTCATCACTTTCTCGGACACAAATAATAAATTAAATTATCAGACACTAAAATATCATCTTTGTGGTAAAAAAAAGAGAAGAAAATTCATATATCTATTACCGTTTTGAAAACAGAAGCCAACAAAATAAGTAATTTTTGCCATTTTTGCGAATCTGCAGATATGAAAAAGTTGTGAAAATAACTAAGTCCGCCTAATTAATATGCGCATATGTAATCAAATCAAAACCGAACATGATACATCAGTGAAACCTATGTATATCAGACAGGTATGGAAATATATTTTATTTGAAGAAAAAAAAATCATGAATATTCATCAAATATGCAAATTAGGTCATTTCAGCTAATTATATATATAGGAAAGTCAAACTGTCCATTTTGTTGGCATTTTTAAAATCATATATTTATAGATCATATTTACACCAAATATTAACATTACATTCCAAATATTTTTGCAATGCCAATAAAATATGGCAATGGAAATTACTTGGATCACCGTCACAGCTATTTCCTCATGTGTTTCAAAAATTATTCAGAAAAACAGATCAAATGATAAGAATCTGCAGACTTTCAGTTACATCACAGTATATGTTTTTTTTTTTTAAATGTCAGATTTGACGATTTATGACGATTTTCCGAGAAGCCATTCAACAGGCCATAACATTCCACAGGGACTGAATTTCAGAGTAAAACAGTTTGGTGACCCCAGTACAGTTGTGGCTACCTTGAGTGTAAACAACAAATTGATTCAATGAGTGAAAAATTGCATTTTTTTTTAGGGGAGTTTTATACATTGAGGTGCATTTTCACCACGCAGAAATAGCAGCGCGAGTCAATGGGCGATCAACGGCACAAATAAAGGCACAAATCTGATTCAAATGAAAATTTAATATGATATCTAAATTAATATACATATATCATATTACGTACAAACTTTGATATACTTTACAATGTAATTCTTATAGATAGATAGATAGATAAATGGTATTTACTGATTCATTTCCATGTATCGCAGTAACAAGTAACTGAATTGTGCATGAATAAAACATTGATGGTGAAGACAATTATACATTTCAAGAGATATCACAGTAAAAAGTAACTGAATTGCACATGAGTAAATTGCTGGAAAAAAGCAAGTATACATTTCAAGATGTCACACTACAATGTACATAATTATGAAAAACGTGTATATACTATATACCATTAATCTTATACAATATTTCAATTTAAAAATTTGAGTTAAAAAAGAAAGAGAGATGGGAAAACAGGAAAGAGAGAAAGAGAGAGAGAGAAAGAAAGAGAAAGAAAGAGAGAGAGAGAAAAAAAGAGAGAGACACAGAGAGAGAGAGAGAGAGAGGGGGGGGGGGAGGATACAGATAGGCAGAGAGGGGAAACAATTATGTACATGCTGATAAAATACAAATATACATTGCAAAACAAATATGAATATTATAAGGTGAACATTAGAAATATTAAAATATTAATAGATATGCATCGGATTCTTCATGTCATAAAAAATACATTGACTAACTTGGTAAAAAATCAGACCTCAGATTTATGAATTAATTATACACTAAGGAATACGAAATTGTAATTAAAAAAAAAAAAAAATTGACAATTTAATGTAATTTAATTTCATTTGTTTCAAAGTATAATACAATCATAAAAAACTTTTGTTATACAAACGGATCAAATCTGGGATTGGGCTATTCTACATACGTTTAGTTTTGCACCTGGGTTCAGGGATCTTGTTAGTTCTTCGCAAAGTTCTATTGTGTGCTCTTTGGGGTATAAATTGTTTGAACTGGTCTGTGCATGATAGAGTTTTTTTAAAGAAGGTAACACATATGTCATTTCGACGACTTTCCAATATTTGTAATTTCGATTGAGTTAAGAGCGTTTGCGTAACTATGATAATCCTTTCCAAAAATAATCCTCAATGCCCGTTTTTATAATCTTTCTATGCGTTGTTTTTGTGCACCGGCCAGTGAGGCCTCCTCTCCAAACTTGAGTAGCATATTCAAGGATTGGGCGAATATAGCCAATAAAAATAGTAATCGGATCTTCATGTGAAAGGCCGAACTTCCCTAAAGAACGGAGCATAATAGTTTCGCATTCGCTCTTTAGATATTAAGCCCGCTTACAAATGTGCACCAGATCCCACTCTTTAGGGAGTATTCGTACTATTTCACATCGTTTGCATGTATTCATGTAAGTCAAGCTCGTCCGTCGAATCCGCGGAGAACGCTCCTGTTTTTAAGGGTCGTTTTTATGTACAACGAATGTTGAGATTTCAAAACTATTAGGATTTTTGATATTCTGAACAATGTTTGGTTTAAAGAAAAGATAATGACAGTATTAAAGTGTTTGTGGGTAGTTAACAGCCCACAACAACAAACCTGTCTTGTGTTTCTGGTGCTGTTAACAATTTCATGTTAAGCTAAATGACTGACTCTTTTAATATAGAAACATTAAAAAGTACATTGCATGCACTTGTAGTATGATCACAGTCTTGATTTAACGAGAGTTTATGTTCGCATCCAGGGTATCATTGGCGGTTTTTAACTGATAGTGTAAATTCACCGCCAGTCCCTAGCTGCACTCTCCCAAAACGTTCAAAAGGCTGCAGGGAGGAAACTTATATTCGTCGCAGTGCCAAGGATTTTACATTTGTCTCATATACAAGGTTGGGCTTACCATCATTACTGGTAAAATGACATGATTTGATTTCAGCCTCTACTTTAGCTTGTGCAGCACAAACCCGATCCTGCTTTTGGTCATACCAAACAAGCCACCCAGATACGAAGGATATGCTACGAGGATACATTTCGAAACTTTGTATAAGGTTTAGTAATGTGAACGGTCCAAGGCCAGTCTTCAAGTCGAACCAGTAAATGATGTATGTCGATGATGTCCAAAACAGTTGCTCTCCTGCGTAAGAAAAGAAGAAAAGATTATTTTTAAACCCAAACTTATGCTCATATCCTTCATAGAGCTCCTAGCACAAAAATTACTATCCCTATGTTCTTGGGCTAAACACTATGACTTTGGTGAAATGGACCACCTATTTGTAAATTGCTCCATTAGGTTCATAGCATTCATCATTTCTCGCTCATGCTTTAGTAATATAAATGCGTGATTTGTAAAAAGAAACAAATTAAAATGGCAGTCGAACAAGTATTTAAGGTATGTTTGTGAAGTCATAAAATGTTGTTTTCCTACGTATCAAAATAGAAGACAAAAAGGGGGGAAAAGACATTTTACCGAGGAATATCTTACATTTCATGTTTGTACATTTTTGGTATCTCTTAGCAGAAATATATTTTTTTAAAGCTTATCAACACTAGTGTGGCTAGGAGGGATTAGACCACACAGCGAGGTCACTGACAGGTGGCTATCTCATCAACTCAGCTCTCAAATAACATAATAAATAGAGGATCATGGGGGACCAACAGGCACCGATTTGGGAAGCTTTCTATATAGAGGGAGCAAGTAGCTACAAGTAGGACAGTGGGGCTTTAAATTCTTTTCAATATTTTTTTTTTCTCAACTCAAATATTACATAGTAGCACACGCATATAAAAATACATGAAATTAAAATGCATTCAAAACAGTTTTAAAACTCTTTATAAAATACATGTATATCAATTTCCTTATAGTTCTTGACACAACACGTTCCACTTTTTTCCTATGTAATTTTATCAAATTACGTAAAAATTGAGTTTTGTACTGCACAAAGATTCAATTCAATTCAATTCAATTCAAAGTGGTTTATTTCCAACAAAACTTTCATTGCGGCGTTAAGCCGAATTACAAAAGTTTACAAACAAATTAATAACACATAATGTAATATATAACATACCGTAGCATAACATGATATATTAAATTGGAAAAATAAATCAGTATAAATACGAGAAAAATAGCTTATTGCAACATATGGAAACATAAATTAGAAATAAATCTGAATTAAATTGCATAAAATAATTTTAACATTCGCATCTATTGGAACGCACGTAATTGACATTTGAGTGAAAATGACTAAATATGAAGGGAAAATGAGGAGCCAAATCTTGCCATTATTTTACTTTTTACCTTTTTCATCTATTGTCAATCCAGTAATTTGTCGATAAACCAGATCTGATGAAATCGTTTCGGAATGCAAACTGTCTAGATGAAATCGAGTGATCGCTTTGTTGTTTGTTGAGTAACGCCCGATGGTATAGAAATATCTGTGGAGAAAAGAAATACATTATTTGGAACACCAATTCATTTCGATGTAATCAAGTGTCATGTAGAGTCTTAAAGCGCATGGTATTCTAATCAGTCTAAACACGATTGGGGGTAAAACCTCTTCTTAAAAAAAAAGCAATTTAAAGCTGCTGGGTTACTCCAAATGTTCTTGCTAAATCAGTAGAAGGTCTGTTTGTTGAACATGTGGTTGTGGCTTGGACTCCAATCTAGGCGAATGACTGACGCTGGCATTGTGTGCTTAATTTGATAGAAATAAAGATAGTGTAAATTTCACCACCCCTGTACAGTAAGAGTCCACTACACTTTTCGTAGAACATTTTGGCGAAAACCTGGTGTAGTGTGGTAATTACTCAATATATTTTGAGGGAAATGAGGGAGGCCAGTATATTCTGTTCACCATCACGAACGCAATATATATCATTAATCTGTTGAATCAGTGAAGGGGGGCTACACTTCTCCCCCTACCCTCCTTCCCCTCCAAAAGAAAAAGACATAACAACTTTGACTTTTGCTACATAAAAACTAAAATTAATTTCTAACGACGACACTTTAGAGCACTTGTGAAAAGCTTGCTGTGCCGGCCCCGTGGCCCTGGATCTGCTACTGTGACTTAGACCGAGGTCTAGAATTTCGCTTTGTTAAACTCGACCCAACGCCTCGTCCCACATTTCAGATAACGATTACTATCACTGTACAGAGCGAAACAGAAAATAAAAATCAGTTGCCGAATGTTTTAAGAGTGAATTTTAAATGTGGATTTATTAGACATATCCTTCTAGAATATTCTCTTCTGCTTCTTTTGATACTTTATTCACGATAAGTATTTAGCTATTCAAGAGGTTCTCTTGAAAGAGACAACAGCAGGTGAAGTAGAGACGCAAAACAGGAAAAAATAAACAATAACAAAATAAATAATAAAAAACACTTTGTAATACACAGTGTTTTAACCTTTTTCCTCAGTATTCGGATGATTTCCTATTAAGAAAGTTTGAAAACTCAGGTTGGATCAATTTCAGCTCTCTTATCATGGTTTAATCATCGCTTTGATTTAATCATTAAAATATGTGTTTACTCCTCTTTAAAATTATACCATATTTTGTTTATGGTGTTGAGGCCATTGAGTTAGAGGTACATCTGAAGAAGGGGCGAGGGGAAAAGGTGCCTTGTTGCAGAATGAACTGGTAAGCACTGGTATTGTTATGTCGTTTGAATGAATTTGAGGCTTTTGTTCCCAACTGGTCATCTATGAATGCCGAATTATAGGAATCTAAAATTGAAAATAATGCAATATGACGTGTCAGGCATTTCGCTACTGTTTAGTCTTAACTTTCTCAAGCATCATGTCAGGTTCACAACTGTCGAGAAGGCCTGGGCAATAGAGCAATTTTAATCCACAATCGAACAAGAGCAGTATATTTTGCAACTTTTCACTTTTGCCCTTGTCCTTTATTTTGATCTACTGCACATTCCATGACTGAAAAATCATAACAAATGGGGTATCATTCTAAACATGAATAAATCCAATTTCTTAATGATCTTAAACTAGCGATGGTTATTCCATGACAAGATATACATGTATAGCATCGATCATACACGAGTTTATGAACTTTTTAAAGGGGTTTATATACATCTAAATTGGAAAAAGTCACCTCCGTTGTTGATCAATGACACATTGTTCGGGATTCACCATTCCAGGTATCTTGCCTAAATCTGAAACAATTCCATACAAGGCTTCTTCTCCTCCTACGGTTCTCCGCCTATATCCCCCGTGATAACTTGCCCAGTAAAGCTCCTGCTTCTTCACGTCCAAGGCGAGACAAGGATATAAGCCTGATAAATCACGGCCATGTATAAAGAGCATAGAATAAGAGGTCAACGTTGGCAGATATACTTCTTAGGTTATAAATAATAAGTTTGTATAACACTTACAATATCACGGTCCATGAGACGATCAAAAGAACCTCTTAAATGTATTAAGTTTCCATGAATTGAAGAAAAAGAAGATTGATACCAAAGTTACTTTTAATATGCTCAAAGGATTACGAATTATAAATTGGTTTTGATGTTGACATTCAGAGAATTTTTTTTTTAATAGAGGGTGTACGTGTCCATGGGCCCAGCCATATATGGAAAATCCATATTTCAGATGATTAATTTTATTATCTTACTCTTTTTGTCAGACTTTCTAAAATCTGCAGCTTGACTTCAATAATGTCCATATCATTAGAATTTGAAGGACACACACGTTAGTTAGAACAAGAAACGCATTCATAGTGTGAATTCCTAATGGAGGCTACAGCCCATGAGACCCACAGACCATGAGACCGATAACGTCGGCCTGCAAAGAAATTAATCTACAGGCGACAGCTCATAATTTTGGAGGGTTCACGATATCGTGACCAATTAGCTTATTGGCATATCTCAATTTCTGGGCTGTGTAATGAAAGAAATTCTCAGTAAAAATTGTCACTTTGGATTTTGTCACTAGGAGATAAGACTTCTAGTAAATAACCCTACCTTCCGTTCTATTGGAGAGAAGTGTACTGGTTTGCATTCCTAACTTAACCATCAAAATGTCGAAAGGCACTTCAAATTGCCAGTCGGAAGGCGCAAAGTTTACCCAATAGAGTGCGTTAGCTCCGTCATCAAAAAATATACTTCTGATCCTGGCGGAGCCCCCGAACTCTATGAAACTCGAGAATACAAAGTCACTCATATTTGCAACCCAAAGTCCGGTCTTATCTGGGTTAACAATAAGTACTTGTACAGAAACATCTGCGAGGAGCACAAACAAAAAAGTGAAGACAAAAATGAAATGAAAAATTGTATGTTTATAATGCCATTACATTGTTGATAGACATACACTGTAGTCGATCCATCAATACTGTATTCATGAAGTTTTCTATGGCGACTTGAATTTCGTGTTTTGAAGCTGTTTATGTCGTTGAACAGAAGTAACTCATCTTGGTACTTACCACAATCAGTGCCATCGTATCCCAGATCACACTGACATGTGTAGAATGGCGTATAACCAGGAGAAGCCGTGCATGTGCCTCCATTGCAACAGGGGTTAGGTGAACAAAAGTATTCTGAACATGAGGCATAAGAAAGAATCATGCAAACTATCATAAAGTTGTGGATGGGCCTATACATCATTCCAATGCTGATAAACTGACTGATTAAAGTGTGTTTGAAAACAAAGTTACACGAACCGACGCAAACACACACGCGCGCGCGGATAGACACCCATGTACCCGCCCATGTCATGTTTGCGACACAGGAATGGAATGTGCTAGAATTAGGATGATAAGTAACCTGTTTATGTTGTCTTTGTCTTTTTGTCTTTGTTTTGTTTTTTATTCATACTTTTCGGTTTCTACTCTATTTGCCATCATTTTGCATTATGATAATCATATATTTGAAATACATGTGTTTCATTTTAATTTGTATTATGTATGAGAAGTTTTGACCGAATAAAACAAAACAACTTTAAACAAACAAAAAATGTTTGCGACACAGGCCCAACTTGGTATGTTTCTTACTGTATCGTGGCGTACCTATCTATAATATCTTACGTATTAATACACTGTGCGCTAATAAAATGATTCATGTCATTTCATTAACAACTTTTTTCTGTATTTCGAAGAAATAGCGTTGGTTAACACATCATACTAGTAACCTGAATTAACCCTAATAAGGCCGGGGGATTACCCCCCCCCCCCCCCCGGCGATATTTCTGATTGTTCGGGGACGCATACGGATGGCGCCCCGCCGCACAGTGGGCCAGGGAGGAACCAAAGTGCGCCAAAACTAAGTTTGGGTGATTTTTTTTTTCATTTTTTTTCTTGCCCAGTTGAAAGGTTATACATAGAGGAATACCTCAGTGAAATATTTAATTCCAGTATGCACAATAAGGGTATAAATTTACTACTTCAAACAGCGAAATCCTACATATTCACAGTTTTAGTGCAAAGTGACTTATTTTATAAATCTTTCAATTCAACATGAAGTTTTTAAGTTATTGATATGAAATTGCTCTCACATATTCCTGATAGTTCATTTCGTTGAATGATTGGGTTAAAATTAATAGGAACACAATCTTCATGATATATTATAGGGTAATTCACTGAAAAATTTACTAATTATCCATGTTTTTTATAAATCCAGAAGAAATGTTTAGATCTCCGTGGTGTACTGCTTAAATTTTAATACCACCATTTTCTCTGATGTCTAAGCTTTAAGTTGAAACCAAATTTGGCTGCCCGATCTTGCCCGTTGTTATGTTAGAGCCGATTTCCCTTGCCACATTGCCCCGAAAAATGTGGGTTTTGTTGGTCCGCGGCTGAATCATGAAGGATTCGTGGTCATAAATCACGGCGCGAGGTAGCCTTTTGACAAGGCCTCGTGACTCTGGCTAAGCGGCTGAGATGAGTCTAGATACCCCGGGTGAACGCGCGACCGAGTGAGGAATGTCTGGGCAATTCGCGCTGGCGTTCACTGAGGTTTTCGCGATTAGTCTCTTTTTAGTCGCTCGGCGTCTATCAGACATGTGGCCTTGTTTAAAGGCTAGGCGCGAGGGGGCGCGTGACACTTGTTCTGACACCGCGGACCAAAATAAACACATTTTTCGGGGCAATGTTGCAAGGAAAACGGCTCTAACATAATAACGGGCAGAATCGGGCAGCCAAATCTGGTATCAACTTAAAGGTTAGACATCAGAGAAAATGTTGGTAATAAAATTTAAGCGAAAATTCCTGGAAATCCAAACATTTCCTCTGGATTTATAAAAAAATAAATCCCCAAACATGAGTTTTGGCGCACTTTGGTTCCTCCCTAGCCTATCCGATAGGCGTCGGGCTAAATGGCAAGTGTACTAATCGCGTTATGGAGACTCACATCGGCGCGGGCCCGCGCCGATGCCACTCTCCACATAAACGCGATTAGTATACTTGTACAGCCCGACGCCTATCGGATAGGCTAGTTCCTCCCTGGCCCACTGTGCGCCGTTCGCTGACTTTTTTTTCTCGAGTCTTGCGCATCTTTTTTAACCATTTTTTTGAAAATCGGACGTACAGTTACAAAGTCACGTGACCTGCATGTCAGCCCGAAAATCTCTAATTTTCGTGATTTGTGTACAAAACATGTGGAACTGCATTTTTTATAAAAAGAGATAACATTTTGGTTATTAGGTCTTGTTTCAGTTTAGGTGTTCGGGTGTTGGTAGTCAAAACAGTTGAATTGTAGTTAGAAATGAAATAAAACAACAAAAACAATAAAATACATGAGTTAAAAAAACAGTGAAATTCACTGGAAATTATCAAAACAAGAGATATTATAAGGAAAAACCAAGCCTTCGAAAACAAAATTTGTCGTATTGTTGTTTCAAATGGTCTCACGAATAAATTTAATGAAAAAAGAATGATTAAATATAAAGAACATAATTATGATTTATGGGTAAAAAGGTGAATTTTATAACCTTATTTGCATAAATTACCAGAAATATGCAAATGAGTGAATTTTCAAAAAAATTATTACCATAGTTTACCATAGTATTCAATACACTTCACTTGACACTTTTAATTATCATAGAGACAAATACGATGTGTGTTATACAATACGGAATATTGTTATTGTGAGTTATGGTGATCCTGTCTTTAAAATATGTTTACCCGCATCTGGTGTTTTGCAAATAACTATCTTAGGATCCTCTGCTGTCATTGTTGATCCGCCAAAGACCACACCCTTGACAGCCGTACCATCATGGTGTAATGAAGAAGGACATGGATTCGATTCAGTACATTGACCATTTACCCCTAGATAAGAAACACCAGGAAAGACAATGATCATGAGTTAGCTACATACACACACGACCATTATAATCACAGCATTCGTTTTATGTGAGTACAGTCGTTTTATTCTTAGGTCAATCAATTTGTACTGCTTTGTTGAAAACTAGAATTCAATAAATTCTCGATGATATTGCAAAAGGGAACAATTAGTTATCTTAACGTTTCCATCACCTTGTTATGAAATTATCAGGGTAGAAATCTGAAATCATGCAGGTAACATGGTTTTCTCAGGAAAAGCACCTGCAACCACTTCCATTCAATAATTCTTATATCATGCATATGATTTTTTGAGTTCTTCATGTTGTAATGCACATGTATATACATGTAATGTATTTGTGTATTTGGGTATTTCGGAATACCTCAGACATTTGACCGTAAAACGGTTCATACCAATTTCATCCATCCAAAGGTGCTGCGATTTTGCCGAAAAAGGTACAAATCTTTGGTATTTTGATTTCCTTTAACACAACCCTAAAATCACAATATTAATTTTCATTTAAACATATTTGTGGCTTACACCCAGTAAATAAGATCGATTGATCGATCTGTATTGAAAAACAAAAATCTTAGAACCAGGCGGACTAATGAATATTAATGAATCAGAATGAATCAGGAGAGGTAATACTTCTAGCTCATCGTGACTGTGCCATGGACCAGTGATGGCCTGGTGGTAGAGTCGCTGCCCGCCAAGCAGTAGATGCAGGTTCAAGTCCCGCTGGTATCCAATATTTTTTTCTGACTTGTTTTTCAATACAGATCGATCAATCAATCGATCTTATTTACTGGGTGTAAGCCACAAATATGTTTAAATAATTGAAATTTCTCCCAGGAAGCATTACATTTATAAAAAAATAATTAATTTTCATATTGTAAAGGCATACAACTCACCATTTACTAATAGGAGCATTCGTGCAATCCAGACGCTGATAAAAATCTAATGTCGACAAACAAACAACAACAAGAATAAATTGAGCAATACAATTGGCAATTAAAGTCATGAATAGATATATCTGGTTGCATAACGCATATTGTCGTCATGTTGTAGTACAGTATATTCGATCGTGGCCCAAGGACATGAATTGAGGATGTCGTAGACCAAGTTCAGGTAGAATGAATTTTCTGCGGGCATTTCAACGGAAGGGGGGTGACACACAGCTTCAAATGATGTATACGCTATCGTCCCTAACCATCATCAATACAAAATTACATACGAAAAGGTCTTCTAAAAAGAGAACATAATTACCGAGATGGGCATTTTTACTTCTTCGAAAACCAGCATTGGGACCGTAGATTTGATTCTCTTTGTCACAGGGAGCCAGTAAAGTTCTTTTAAGATTGGGGTAGAATGTTCAAATTCCCTTACTCCAGTCAGAACTCGGACGGCGTTGTTGTTTAGGAGTCTCTAGTAGTCTGGAGACTGAAGAATATTGTAAGTCAGCGAGCATCAGAGTTGTGCAGTATAAACAATCCATTTTGACATTGATACACGGCTCTAGAAAAATGTATGAGGCAATAGGATAAAGTTAATTGAAAACCTACACTCTAAATGCTTTTATCCTATTTCAATCTCGAAACTAATCTCGAATATAAAACACATATAATAGCCTTTATATTTGTATATGTCTTGGAGTAATGGGTACTTAAATATGCTGTTGTCATGGGTAAAATGCGAATCAGGTACAAGACACGAGTTCTGCAGAAGAAACAGTTCCATAGAGACATTGATACACGGTCTTAGAAGAAAAAAAATCCGTCAAGATTAAAGCTCTCTTATCATGCCACAATCATCGCTTTCATTATTATTACTATTTTTTTATAAAATTCCTATTGAATTATAACATATTCGTTATGATTTTGCAGCCATAGAGTAAGCGGTACATCAAAATAAGGGGCGGGGTCGAAAGTGATAGGTTGAGAAATGAACTGGTAAGCACTGGTTGATTTGCGAAGAGCTCTCTTCTTCTTTTATTATAACAGAGAGAGATGTTTGTAAATGGCAGTGGGCCTATTATTCCCCACTGGTTATCCGTGAATGCCAAAAGCAAAAGAATCTGAAATTGAATTTTATGCACTGCGATGTCTTGGTCAGGCAAGATTCGCTACTGTTTGCGTGACTTTTTGGTTATCAATTTTCCGATGCATCATGCCTCGGTTGACAACTGTTGAAAAGGCCTGGGCAGTGGGGCCATTTGAATTTACAGTCGTAAAAGAGAAATGCATTTGGTGCCTTTTCACTTTTAACCTTGCCCTTTTTTGATCTACTGCACACTCTATGACTTCAAAATCATGACAAACGGGGTATCATTTTTTTGTTAAGGAATAAACCCACGTCCTAATGGTACTAAACATGGCGATGATTGTGCCATTAAAAGAGAGTGTATAATTGATACAAACTTTTTAAGTGATTATTTATGAGGCAATGAGATCAAGTTAATTAAAAAACTACACTTAATTGCTTTTACCGTATTTTAATCTCGAAACTAATCTCGAATATAAAACACATATAATAGCCTTGATATTTCATATATGTCTGGGAGTAATGGGTACTTAAATCTGCTGTTGTCATGAGTATAAGTGAATCACACCCGTTCTGCAGTAGAAATCATTCCATTAAGCGACACGATCTTCAAAATATTTATTAGGCAATAGGCTAGGCAACACGCTCAAACACACCGTCACGCGTGCGCACACACACATACACACACATCCATCCACGCTTACAAAACTATAACAAGAACTGTGACATGTTGGTAAAGGCTCGTGTCTCTCATACCTGAGATCATAGATTCGATCCTCGCTCGACGCTTACATCCTTAGAAAAAAAGCCACAGTATGTTTTTGTTTTCTCTCGACCAAAATATATCACTTTGTTATACTGGGGTATGAAGAATGGGAAAGCCTGCATGTAGAGGACTACTAATACTGATGTATTATTTTGCCTTGAGCCATAATGCAAGGCAGTACAGAGGATTTTTTTCTGGTGGGGACCGGGGTAAATTCCAATGAATTATTGATAATTTATTGCATTTTATTTGGTTTTTTTATTTGTGGGAACTGCCCCCTACCCTAGCCCCCGCTGCGTACAGTCATGGTTCAGTGGCAAAGCAATGGCCTCGTAACTGTGAGGCCCCAGGATCAAAACCGTGTCGATGTGCTATATTAGTGCCCTTGTGTGGGGCACTTATCCTCATTACTGTCATTCATGACTTAAGGGCGTAGGTCCCCTAGTTGATAAGCATAGTAGCATACACATGCTTTAGCAGTCATGCAAAACAAACTCTGGCAAATTATTATTCAATAAAATCTGAGAAAATATACTATTATCCAGATCTATTAGGAATAAATCATTGTCAAAATAATTCCATAAATTGGGGTAAACAAAATATTCCAACTTTATGAGCAACAGTGTACATCATATTTTTTATTTCGAAATTACATTTTTAACCACACTCGTATCATTTAGAAACAGGATAAATCTTGGCAACGAGATATCCGAATATCTGCATAGTCATGTATCGAGGTCATGACTGATTATATCATTTTTTCTAATTTGTATGTACCTCCGGCAACGACATACCCAGATACAAAACTTTATATCTTTTCTAGTGTGTTGATTACAAAAAAAAAATACTTTTTTACAAATGTCTTCTTTTTTTTCTCGCTCGCTCGCAAAAATTTAGAATCAAATATGCCCACATATGTTTACATGGAACTTGATAAGTGCCAGAGTGATGCAAAATGAATATTCTGTGATGAATTTGGGATTGGGTTAACGCAAATCATTTTATTTCTTAAAAGGGTGCCGTGACTAACTTAATGTTAACAAAACGCTGCACTAGACCACGATACCTCTACATAATATGACCAACAGAATCGGCATAAATTTGTTTATATTAAAAATACAGTCAAAATACAGCCTGATAAAATAGGCAAAACAAATGAACTAACATTTTCAGACAATTTTCTTTTTAAGACAACAAGTTCAGTTCAGTTCATTTTATTTTCACAAATATAAAGGTACAAAGTTGTACAATTTGTTAAGCCCATCATAACAAAAGAAAAATCGTCACACAAATATTAATAGGAATGACTATTCAATATCTCCTCTTGTTAAAACCGCTCTTTTTACCTCCCAGTCACAGGTGGCGCACATTCATAATAACCATAGTCTCTTACACAATAACATGGACCTGATCATAAGGTCCATTCACACATAACAATTAGTGCGAATTTGGATCGCGATGCAAAGATCGTATTTTTGTTCGGCGACCGTTCACACATGTTAATTTAGTGCGAATTGTTCGCGATGCAAAAATCAGAACTCCCGGCCCCCACTCAGTGTTATGTAAGGTAAGCATATGCGTGTTCCCAGCACTCCCCCTTTTTTTTCGGCCGATCCGGTGTGTTAAGTCAATACGGGTAGACCCTTTTCTTTGTTACGAGCCTGAGATTTTGGGAACATGCATACGGTCCCTCCGTTCCCGGAGTGAGGGGGGGGGGGGTGCGAACTGCGCACGCATGAATCTCGACAATGTATGTATGCGCGCTTGGAGTTCGGGATTAAATGAATAGATTTTTGATTTTCAATACCATTCACAAACACTGCCAGCGCCCGGTAAATCATCGCAATTATTCTGAAAAATCGCAAGATTTATTGCGAATCGCGAAGGTTAATGGAATTATTCTGTCCACACACACCCACAACCCGATATATGGATCGCGATGCAAAAAAAAAAAATCGATTTTTAAATCCCACTTATATCTGTGGGTGTGCCCGCCCCTATAATAAATTATCATATTCTCATACCGTTACAATTATTGTTATTGCGATGCCTGACTATATATCAGTGTATGATTGCTCCTTGCTCCATGCACCCATGCCTCTCGTTCTAACATATTAACTTAACGGAAGCAAAGCCAAAACCAGTCAATTTAGCTCTGAAAATCATGGAGAAGGCGAAACTAGTAGTAGATGACCTGGACTATTACACCAAGTCGTTCCACGTCTTAGCCAAGAAAAGCAGCAAGTTTACAGGATTGGTAAAATGGGTTGAAGACGTCTTTCCGATACTGGTATTGGATAAATTGGTGGAGAGTTTCTCGGTGGATACACAGATTAACGTGCTGGGAGTCGGCAGTGGATCGGGTAAGAATCTTACTGCTTAACCCGTTACTACTGGGCAGGCAGGTAAATGATGTCTTTACAAGCCTAAAATTGCCTTTCCCTGCCACTAATTCACTAAACTAGTGGATTTGAGGGTTTTCCCAAATATTCATATTATTCATTATAATTGTACTTCGTTTCACAAGCATGTCAAGTTTTCTCTCACATGAAATTCGTACAGCAGCGTATGCAGCTCCGCGATGTCTGTCCCAGAGATATTGACGTTCGCTGAGACCTTTCCATACACAGAATACTGATACTGCTGGTATTTCATTGGGATCAGCGCAAAGCTTATAACCATAGCCGAACAATGCACTTGGACTGCACTTGAAAGGAAAAACAAAGGTCAACTCGCTATTGTCAAGTATTATAAGTCTAAAGCAAAATGGCGCGACCGCGATTTTTTTTTCTATTCAACCTTAATAAGGCTCGCGATGCTGTACTCGATTCAGACTCGATCACGTGTATTTTGGATATATTATTATGATATTTTTTACCACCGACTCACCCCCCCCCCCAAGCCCTTTATTCTAAAGTAATTGAATATTTTGAGAGGGCATTGTATACAAAACATGCAATGCTCTCTGGAACAAACTCCCAGCCCATATCCAAAATGCCCCATCCATTAAATCATTCAAAAGCCTTCTCAAAACCCACCCTTTTAATATAGTATACTGGAGGCGCACACAAGTAGTTAATTCCATTCAACTAAATTGTATTGGATTAGTAATATTCTATCTTATTTTCTTGCTTTTAAACTATTGAATATTACAAATATTATACTAAGTTAGACAGCACCACCTGTGCGCTTAGAAACACATTTGTATATAAAGCGCCCTATAAATGTAATTATTATCATTGTTATTATTATGAACACAGCCCCACCCCTCCCCCTTCCGTATCGGGACAATTACCCCGTGGGCAATCACCCCCCGGAAAATCACCCCCCGGAAAACTACCCCCAAGGACAATTACCCCCGGAAAGTTACCCCCGGAGAATTCAAGATTCAAGATTCAAGATAATTTTATTGGTCCATGCATGCAAACATTACATAGAAATTTTGCTCCCAATGGCTTTTTTGACAGTGAAAATACAAATGATAGAAAATACAATATAACATTTAACAATAGAAAACTATGTACATAAATATGGATAATTATTTATAATGTGCATATGCCCCTCAATTCCTATTGCCTACATTTAACATGCGTCATAAATTAAAATGTCTCATAATTGATTTTGAAAACTGTCCGTTTAATTGCACTTCAATAGCTTCTACTGAAGTGCAATTAAGCGGATAGCTGGAGACTGTGGTTAGAAATAAGAAAAAGATATAAATAAATAACTAAAGGCAATTCTAACGAAATTATAAGGTGGTCTGTACGTTATACAGCCCACCTGATAATAAAGGCAATTCTAACGAAATTATAAGGTGGTCTGTACAATATGCAGTCCACCTGATAATAAAGGCAATTTTAACAAAATTATAAGGTGGTCTGTATTAGATACAGCCCACCTGATGAATAAATAAAGGCAATTCTAACGAAATTATAAGGTGGTCTGTACGATATACAGCCCACCTGATGAATAAATAAATAATAAAGGCAATTCTAACGAAATTATAAGGTGGTCTGTACGATATACAGCCCACCTGACAATAAAGAATAATAAAGGCGATTTTAACAAAATTATAAGAATGAATTAATAGAATGAATAGGACACAAGTTAATTTCTACCATTTAAATCATCCAGTACCAAATACCTGAGCAAAATTCGAACCAGATGCATTTAATGGTAAGCTTAAAGACAATGATTTATGACAATTGTCAATTGTCATGAGTTTATCGTCTAGACGTATTGCAAAAGATAATCAGAATAATAATGATCAGAATGATACCTCTACTATTAGGCCTACTTCTTCATGTACTATACTACACTACTGTCATTGTAGATTATGCTGATAATACAGATGATAATAATGATATGATAACAACTATAATAATACTATATACTTATACTAATCGTCATCAAAATCATCATGTTCATATTCATCATAATGATAACAATAATAATGAATATAATAATTACAATAATAACCTATATTAACGATAATGATCATGATAAGGATAATAATCACAATAACAAACATAATAGTTACAAAAATAACATTAGTAACACCACCAACCATAATAATCATTGTTGTCATTATTATTGTGATACTGCTTCTGGTACTTCTCCTACTATATGTACTAGGAAGAAGGAGGGGAAGAGGAAGAATCTTATTGTTTATTTTTTGTATTATCGAGGCATACAAATACACAGGGAGGTAAGAGAGGGAAAGGTAAGGCGATGAAGAGGGAGAGAGAGGGAGAGAGAACGAGAGGGGGTAGCCTATGGCCCGGGTTCAAATTCAGTTCTCTTTAATTTATTTGACCCAGTACTGATGATCATAATTTTATCTACCATGTGATTGCCATGTGTACGCCACACCGAATAGCACTAGCTCACATTTTGTTATTTTTGTCAAGAACTTATTGGCATGCAGCCAGTAAATTTTCATCATGTGTTTGATCTTGTATTGAAAAAAAGATCAAACACATCATCATAATCTACAGAGTGCAACCAAAATTCTTAACAACAATTGAAATTTCTTTCAGGAAGCCTAACACTAAAAGCGGTTTTTGATTCAAAGAGCATCGGAGAGACGATGAACAAATAAAAATAATAATACATTCACTAATACATTTTCAATAATACATTTTCCCCGCCAAATAATCCGAACAAGAGGATCAACCGAGGGTAATCAACTGTTAAACGAATGTATCATGAGTCCTTGAAAAATTAATTAATACTGCTTGTCAAATATTATTGAAGAACAGCAAAGGCGAACGCGATTGTCGCTACAATTCAGAAATCATTGCTTGCATTGCTTTTCTCTCAAAATTACCGTGAGATATCAAGCTACATAGAACTATGCTCGACAAAAAAAAATATTGACTTAAAAACAGTCAGAAACATTAGAACTTGAATGAATAAAACATAATGCAAATGAATAGTACTAGAATGAATAGGACACAAGTTAATTTCTACTATTTAAATCATCCAGTACCAAATACCTGAGAAAAATTCGAACCAGATGCATTTAATGGTAAGCTTAAAGACAATGATTCATGACAATTGTAAATTGTCGTGAGTTTATCGTCTATATAGACGTATTGCAAAAGATAATCAGGATAATAAGGATCAGAATGATACCTCTACTACTAGGCCTACTTCTACATGACTATACTATACTACTGCCATTGTAGAATATGCTGATAATACAGATGATAATAATGATATGAATAACAATTATAACAAGACTTTAATTCGTCACTTTGACGAATTAGGTGATACGTATGCTATTTTTGTATCATGAAAGTGTGCCGATGATGATCTAATGATAATATTCATAAATACGATAATAAAGATATTGATGATGATGATTTATTTGTTTTAAATGACGATGACAATGATTAAAAGTGGTATAGCGCCCCCTTCATGAAAGCGATAGACAATTGTTATATGATTAATTTACTAAACAAGCTCAAATTTTCGCCTGATTGCAGAGCCTACCAATCATTGAACTGATATTTCGACGCACTACAAACACAACATAATGAACAAGTCTAGACTGGAATGTAGTATCATTCACCTCCCATAGGCATAAGACGCATATTAAGCAAACAATCTAATGACGTCATCAAAATGAATAAATATTGGTAATAATCTTGTGAAGAATTGTCTCAGCTACAACGTATCAAAATTTAGAAGAAAATTGATCAATATTTGCAGAGATACAATCATTTTCTGTAAATATGTTGACGTCATAATATGCAAATTCGTATTTTGACTACCAAGGCCATTATGATGACGTTAAAATGTACTTAATGGCCAAATGAGAAATGAAATCATATCTCCGACTCATATAATCAAAATAAAAAAACAATTGGGGGTCTAGGTGAATCCCAAAGAGCTGTGATGGATTTTGTGCAATCATGTTTTTGCCTATATATGCTATGTATTACATGTGCTCGTGCACACGGCAATTTATCTTAAAGTTGATATTCATTGATTTTAAAAACTAAATTTATTTTCATTATTGCAAAGTTGAAACTTTGATTCGACAAGGTTATCAAAATTCAATGCTTGGAAAAATGAGAAGTAACGATTATTATAAATTACAAAACGCTTAAATACAGCCCCGGTATAGCACCGGAAGCGCTCTCCGAACGCTACTGAGATGTGTGAGATCACAGTATGGACATGACTTGCACAAGCAGACGATGCCCCATGACATCTCACACATTTTCAGTGCCTGTGTTTTCATCTTTTCTTGAGTCCTTTCTCTCACTTCACTACCGTATAATCTTTTGCCTCACTCTTAACCCCGCGCATGGTTTTATTTTGATGACAAATGCAGCGTTACAAAAATAAAGGAATCTGTCGCTTGTAAACAAAATAAGACGCCATTGTATATTCAGCTGCACTGCACACATCGGGGTATGTTCGGCGTTTCAAGAGGGAACAAATGCCGTCCTTATCCAGGGGGGTTTCAATTTAAAAGTCTGGTTTCTTTGATTGTTAATTAACCCCAATCCTGTGTATTTACAAGCAAAAGATTTTAGTTATCAGAATCGGGTCATATCCCCTTTTGAATGGTTTGACATGCCATTACATTTATATACACTAAACTCATTATAATTTGACAAATAATAGCTTTGCAATTATGTTCATTCTCTATGGGATGTCGTCTGCTTGGGCAGTGTTGGTCCATATAGTGACGTCATTAAAACATCGTTATTTTTCCGGCGAATATCTGGTATATCCCAGCTGCTATGGAGGTGGTTGTACTTGTATTTTTTTATAAATCACCCGATATGTAGTTGACCTATAACTTGTACGATGGCCATCTGTTAGATTACCAGTTTCTAGTCATACATTAGTTGACATATTTGGGATTTTCTTTGAATTTTAACTTTAAACGGACGCGCATTCCGTTATGAAATATCATGAAAGAACAAAAAAATTGCGTTTCTTTGTTGTGTAATGGCGTTACACGCAAAAACGCGCGTGCATAATTTTCGAAATTCTTTAAATGGCCTAGAACATACTCTGTTTTGATTAAAAAGTGAATTTGAGCATTTTAAAATTCAGACGCGCGCGGATTTTGATGAGATGTTATGTCGAACCTTGACCTGAAGTTCGTGTGTTTTAAATATGGTTCAGTTTTGATGACTCGTTATGAAGATATGATTAAAAGTCGATTTCCACAAAATAGCACCTGGATGACGTCACGATGATTTTGAGTTACTGAAAAATGTCACAATGCTAAGTTATGCTAATATTAATCATCATGGCAAGTTTCATGATAATGGCTTTATTCATTCATGAGATATCCTGCGAACAAATTAATGGCAGAATAATGAATGGGAATAATAATAACTTGAATTTGTCACTTTGACAATTTAGGTTATACGTATGCTAATGTTTTAAATAATGAAGAATGTATTTTCACGATTTTATATTATCTTCTAAAATGCTCTTCCTAATAAAGGTAAAAACCAGTATTGGAAACGCCCCAATTTCAAAGAATGAAATGGAAGCTCTTATTACCAATCATGTGAAAGAATATGTTTTGACTAATACATGATGATAACATGTCTGTGAGAGATAAACGCACGTGTCGCGCACATGTGCGTATAGTCCCATATACATCTTTCTGTGTACAGTGCTTGTAACTTTACGAAGACTGGGCCAAATTTCTTATCATTTTGATGATTCCAAAACCTTGCAGTACACACTAATACTTATATGCTAGATGATCAACCTTTTCTGATCGATTCCACAACGTTTCTTTCACAATGCATACGCATGACCATAACTGGTCTTTACCTTTAAGGTCTATCCATATGAAAAGTTTCAACTGTGTAGTATATTGACCATTATGGATCTATGGAAGATAGATTGAGACGATATATGACAATTGACCCCATACAATAAGCAGTTACACATTTGACCCTAATTGACATAACGAAGAATGCATTTTCACAATTTCATCTTCTTCCATGAAATGCTCTACCCGTCATGTTTACCTAGATTGTGCTGCGCATAGATTCAATCGGATTATTTTGGGCCATTACAAGAAGTGGGTTATTGATGTGGACAAATGCTCATGTACCCTTTAAGCTCATATAATGTATTTTATTACCAGAGGGAAAAAAATGGTCAGTCACTCAATAGTGTCTGACAGTAAAGTATAGAAAGTAAAGGGGTTTCCTTGTTTAATTTGAATACTAGAAAACTGCTAACGTTTATATTTCACAAATAGGACAAACGTGACATATGCATAATTCCTACAATGTTCTACAACATTTGCGAATTTAACTTTCAATTGAAAATTTCGACATGATCCCACCATCTGATCAAAAAACAAAAGACACAACTTTTATAGCCCATAGTCTCAGCTATAACATACCAAAATTTGGGAGAACATAGAGCACAAAATAAGCTAGATAGTGCTCAAAGATTAATGTCATGTAGATCCATGATTTGAACTAAATTGGCACCTTCCACAGGCTTAACACGCAAATTAAGAAAATCTGTCAAGTTACCTTTAATCACAATTTTCACTATGATGATGTCATCATAATGAAAAATAATATGCAGTTGCCTCAACTACAAGATATCAACATTAAGAAGAGAATCAATCAATATTTACAGAGATACAATCAATTTTCCATAAATATGCTGACGTCATAATATGCAAATTCGTATTTGAGTTCCAAGGTCAATATGATGATGACACGATATACTTAATGGCCAAATGAGACATAAAATCACATCTCCGACTCATACTCTATCCGAATACGAAAAAAAATTGAGGGTTCCCGTCCATCCCAAAGAGTCATAAGGGTTTTGTGTAGGCATGTTGCTGCCCATATATGCTATGTATTACATGAGCACGCGCGCACGGACGTTTATCTTGAACGGACGCTCATTCCCTTATTAATGGTCATAAAGAGATAAATATGGTATCAAATTGTTCGGGAAAACATGAGGAATACTGTGTCAAAAAAGAATCTAGGATGAATTATTTTGCATTCGGCCGTGACAAACGAAAACGCGCGCGCATGCGCGTGCGCGCGATTCTTTATGAAATGCTTTTGCTAATAATGGCGTACGCTCGCGTTTTTTGACGTGAAATTGACCGGACTGATATTGACCTTGATCCTGGTAAATATTAATGAGAAATGTCTTTTCGTTATGAAGATATGATCATATTTTGATTTTCACAAAATGGTGCCTGGATGACGTTATCTATCAAGGTCAAGGTTGAAAACCTTATTGTGCTCTTTCCTCATGCCTATATTATGTGTGCCAAATTTCAAGGCATTTGATTGAGCCATTTTCAAGTTATCGTGCTAACAAAAAAGTGGTTAGAAATAAGACAAATATTCTAACGAAAACATAAGGTGATCTGTATTATATACAGCCCACCTGATAATACATTATATTTATAATGCGCTTCATACAATGTTTCTAAACGCAAGAGAAAGAAGAAAGGATAAGGATGTGGGAGGAAAAAGGAGTTACCTAGAAGTCATTTCGAATATACTGAAATAACTTTCCATCTATCACTGTACGTCCCATATGATGTACACTGAACACTCATTCCATGTCGTGGGAAGTTTTAAAAAAAAAGTAGAGCAGCAAGCCACATTCCCCAATACGCGCATACCTCCTAGTTAATTTCAAACAGCTCATCAATATGTAAGACCTGAAATGACCTCAGTGCAAGCAAGCACAAACCATCTGCAAGCAAAGCATTGCAGGGGCGTAACCAAAGGAGGGTGTGGGGGTGCGACACCCCCCCCCCCACCTCTCAGGATATTATCGGTAAAATTGCGCTGCCGTCGGGAAAAAAGAGAAAAGGGGGAGGGGAAAAAAGAGAGGGCAAGGGAAAGAAAAGAAAAAAGAAGAAAAAAAAGAAAAGAAAATAAGGAAGGAAAGAAAGGAAAAGAAAGGAAAGAAAAGAGAAGAAAGAAAGAGAAGAAAAAAAGAGGGAGGAGAGGAAAGAAAGGAAAAGAAAGAAAAGAAAGAAAAGGAAAAAAAAGGAAAAAAGAGAAAAGGGAAACAAAGAAACGGGGGGGGGTGTGAAAGTGAGGAGGGGGGAGGTAAGAGCCTGAGAAAGCAGGAGTAGGGGTAAAAGAAAGGGGGGTCGTTGGGTGGAGTCGTCTTGTCAAGGAAGCAAAAAAGACACGGGTAAATATGTTGCTGTGTCGGGTCAGCTGTGTCGGTATTTTTGCTCGATCCTCGTGTACTATATCAATGCAGAAGTTTGAAGTCGGTGAGATGTATATTGTCGGTCGGCCAACAAGTTATTTTCCCCACGAACTGTGACTATGTATCCGCTGTGACGACTTCGAGAGTGACTACAACTACAATACTTGTATTTTCTCGAAGTTTCACTTTCCTATAATATCAGCTAAAGAAATCAGAGATTTAACATTTTCAGGGAAACTAAATTCAAACAAGGATTAAGAGTCAACAACGATACGACGAATCGTCTTCCTTTCTCTATATTTTGATGAAACGCCAAAATTTCAGCGCTTCGCGCGGGAGGGAAAAACTTCATTTAGACGAGTCGAGAACGGTACAATAAATCGTCTTCTTTTCCTAATAATTTAGGGAAACGTCTAAGCTTCCGCGCTTCGCGCGGGAGGCCTAACACCGACACCCCCTAACGAACGCGCTTCGCTTGCTCACTACCGCCCCTCCCTAAAATAAGATCCTAGCTCCGCGCCTGCATTAAAATATATAGCTATGATGTTGACTAAGTTGACAAAATAATTCGTATATTTATGTCGTCGAGGAAATTGATCATTTGCGCATACGCAAGTACTTTTGTCGGTAATTGGTGGCTAGTTTTGTCGGTAATCGTTGGCCTCAACAACAACCCCCCCCCCCCCCCCACTGAAAAAGGTCTAGCGACACCCCTGATACAATGTATTCGGTCATCGTGGAAGTTCTAGAAAGCAACAGGGGAGGGATCAAAATAAGTTTTGAAGGGCACTTATACGTAAAGAAGAGAACCCATTCAGACGGGAAAATTAGATGGCAGCCTTTCTGCTTATTCCCATTTATACAAATCATTTTGTTGCAGTTTGATGTCAGTTCTTCACGATAAGCCAATTTATTGCACTAATTGCCAGAGGAGCATTCATGTCTTCCACGAGGCCGCACTTTTGGATCAGAGAGCAATTTAATTGTCGGCGGAGCATTGTCTTTTGCGGGGTACTTTTGGGGAGGAGCAACAATTATTGTCGTAGTAGCCTTTGTATTTTTACGGGGCACTTTTTTAGCGGAGCAAATGTCGGCGGAGCAATTGTCGGCGGAGCAAATGTCACCGGAGCAAGTGTCGCTTCAGGCGGAGCAAATGTCGGCGGAACAATTGTCGGCGGAGCAAATGTCACCGGAGCAAATGTCACCGGAGCAATTGTCGCGTTTTGCGGAGCAATTGTCGGCGGAGCAACTGTCGTTCGAGGAGCATTTGTCACCGGAGCAATTGTCGCGTTTTGCGGAGCAATTGTCGGCGGAGCAATTGTCGGCGGAGTAATTGTCGGCGGAGTAAATGTTGGCGGAGCAATTGTCGGCGGAGCACATGTCGGCGGAGCACATGTCGGCGGAGCAACTGTCGCGGAGCAATTGTCGCGTTTTGCGGAGTAAATGTCGGCGGAGCAATCGTCGGCGGAGCATGTGTCATGGAACCCTCACATGCGCGCATGCTTAAAAAATCCCGACGCACACAGCGAATGACGACGAATGCATAGCGTTGGTCCAGCGTTGGTCCAGCGCGCTCGACGAACGAGTAACGAATGATGACGCACACCTAACGCACGACAACACACTGGCAAAAATGGCAAATTTCCAATGCGCTGGCCGTGCGTCCCCCATGCGTCCCCTCACTGGCGTACTGGTGGGGGGGGGGGGGCTTGGGGGGGGGGGGGGGGCGCCAGCCCCCCCCCCCAATAAAATTCAGCCATGACTTATTTTCAATTCCATATACAAGTGATGTATAAAATATGTTCGTGATATCACATGATTTTCAACAAAATGCGCGTTTCTCCATTTCTGTTGCAAACTGACACATTCCCAAATGGCCAGGAAGAGCATATGTTTTGTTAGAGTCACTAAGGGGCCGTGGCCAATAACAGTAACACTAGTAAAAAAAAATCCTTTCCAGAAGCAACTGTGACAAGCACTGCCGGGCGTTCCATACTGACATCATGTAACACTGCACATGTACCGTCAAGGGGCCCAGTGGGGAAGTTGAATTCAGACAAGATTAAGAGTAGTGAACGAATCGTCTTCTTTCTCTAATAATTTAATGAAACGGTAAAGCTTCCAAGCTTCGGAGGGGGGGGGGGGCAACTGGATTTAGACTAGGACTAAGAGTCGAGAACGGTACAATGAATCGTCTTTCTTCTTTAATAATTTAATGAAGTGTCAAAGCTTCCGCGCTATGCGCGGGAGGGGGGAAACTGAATTCAGACTAGAACACGATACAACGAATCGTCTTCTTTCTCTGATAATTTAATGAAACGTGAAAGCTTCCGCGCTTCGCGCGGGATGGGCGAATATGAATTCAGACAAGGATTGAGAGTAATAGTTTAATGAAACGTCAGAGTTTCCGCGCTTTGCGCGAGGTGGGCGAAAATGAATTCAGACAAGGATTAAGAGTCGGAACCGGTACAATGAATCATCTTCTTTCTAAAATAATATAATGAAGTGTCAAAGCTTCCGCGTTTCGGAGGGGGGGGGGGACAACTGAATTCAGACTAGGACTAAGAGTCGGAACCGGTACAATGAATCATCTTCTTTCTCTAATAATTTAACGAAGTGTCAAAGCTTCCGCGCTTCGGAGGGGAGGAGGTAAACTAAATTCAGACAAGAACACGATGCAACAAATCGTCTTCTTTCTATAATAATTTAATGAAACGTGAAACCTCCGCGCTTTGCGCGGGATGGGCGAAAATGAATTCAGAAAAGGATTAAGAGTAACAATTTATTGAAACGTCAAAGCTTCCACGCTTCGCGCGAGATGGGCAAAAATGAATTCAGACAAGGATTAAGAGTAATAGTTTAATGAAACGTCAGAGTTTCCGCGCTTCACGCGAGAAGGGCGAAAACGAATTTAGACAAGGATTAAGAGACGGAACTGGTACAAAGAATCATCTTCTTTCTCTAATAATTTAATGAAACGTGAAAGCTTCCGCGCTTCGCGCGGGATGGGTGAAAATGAATTCAGACAAGGATTAAGAGTAATGATATATCGAAACATCAAAGCTTCCGCGCTTCGCGCGAGATGGGAGAAATGAATTCAGACAAGGATTAAGAGTAATAATTTAATGAATCGTCAAAGCTTCCCCGCTTCGCGCGGGATGGGCGAAAAAGGAATTCAGACAAGAAATAAGAGTAATAATTTATTGAAACTTCAAAATTGCTGCGCTTCGCGCGGGAGGGGGGGGGGGGAACTGGATCCAAACAAGAATTAAGAGTCGAGAACGGTACAACGGATCGTCTTCTTTCTCTAATAATTTAATAAAGTCTCAAAATTTCCTCGCTTCGCGCGGGAGGGGGGGAAGACTGAAAATAACTTCGTTCCTGGCCCCGGGTTTATAGGGTTAAATTTGTAGACATTTGGACATTGGCATTAATATATTTGTCGATAATTGGTCGCTCATTTTGTCGGTAATCGGTGGCCTCCCCCAATGACAAAGATCTAGCGACGCCCCTGATAACGACACAGTTTATACACTCGAGAAAATGTTTGCAAGTACTACTAATGAAGTACTGGACCACCGTCTTTGTGCATTGTGCGGCATCAAACATATACGTCTCAAGACGTGACAGATCACTTTTCTCTAACTTCTAACCAATCAGAAGGCCTCGTTTTTTTCCAGAAAGTGCCGGTGGACATTGATGCGCCAAATGTGGTTCTCAAATTGCAAAAGATCCCTACTCTTGGAAGGGGTAGGAGAAAGCAATTTTACGTCATATTACTCCAGGAAGTGCCTGAAAATGCGTCTAATTTGGTTCTAAAATTGCAAATGCTTCTTACTCTGGGAGGGGGCCAAACCCCCCTCCCAGACCCACCCCCGCCTGGTCGCTCCGCTCCCTCGCCGCTAAAGCCTCGTTCTGTCGCTTCGTCGTTTTACATATATTTAACCCCATGCCATTTTGTGCCCCCCGGTAAGAAATTCCTGGATCCGCCACTGATGCCCATACCCCTTGAGCTTCGGGGGCTCCGCCCTTAGACCCCACTTTGCGTAACGTTCAGCGGGGCCTGCATGTTAGAGTGGGGTTCTGCGGATTTTTTTGTCAGCCCCCCCAAACGTTTTTGCTCATTACGCCACTGCGTCCCCTATGTGTGACCGGGCCTTTACATCCTTCGTGGAAATCAGCAACCGCACTGGCGTTGCATTAACATAATCAAAGGGAAATGTGTACAAATGAGAAAGATAACGTGCTGTAGTATTTAAACGTATATGCGTTCATGCATGGGATCTTATGGGCACGTAGCCATCTCTCAATGTGTCAAATCGTCCTTTGCTATTGAATCCTGATTGTCCACGGGGGGTAGTTGTCCTAGAGGGGTAATTGTCCTGGGGGGGTAGTTGTCCTCGGGGGGTAATTGTCCTTAGGGGTAGTTTTCCGGGGGGGGGGTAATTTTCCGGGGGTTGATTGCCCAGGGGTTAATTGTCCCAGAACCCCCCCCCCCCCCCACCCCCCTTCTCAGTGTTATTTAGTGTACGCGTATGCACGTTCCTTCTTTTTGAAAGCACCCCCTTTCTCCGGTGTGAAAGTCAATGGCAGGGCCGGACTTTGGTGCGCGGAAAAATACCAATTTACTGGAGATTTTCCCTCCGACTCCATGGCCCGAATTCACAAAGGAGGTTTGTCGACAAACCTCCTTTTGTTTCGACAAACCTCCTTTTGTTGTTTACAAACCAGGTTTGTAAAAAAACGCGTCAAAACGCGTCCCAGACGTACATAAACCTCGGTTTGTCGACAAACCTCTTTTGTGAATTCGGGCCCATGCAGTGGCGGATCCAGGGGGGGGGGGGGCCGGGCCCCCCCCCCTTGAGAAAAAAATCATGCAAAATCACGCGATTTTTACCTTTTTGGGGGGTTGGGCCCCCCTCCCCCTGGTGCTCAAGGGGGGGGGGTGCAAATTTAAAAATTTTCGAGGACCAAAAAAAAAAATGTGCTCACTACCCCCCCCCCCCACTGAGCGACTTTTCGGCTGGCTGAGTCGTTGCGATTTTTGTTGGACTCAACAAAAAAAAAAGTGTCCGCTTACCCCCCCCCCCCCCCCCCCCCCCCCCCCCCCCCCCCCCCCAACTGAGCGACTTTTCGGCCGGCGCGATTTTCAAATTGGAGGCACAGCCAGCGTGGTTAGAGCTATTTATGTTCTACGGTCCAATCTAGACTGTTAGCGAGCGGTTTCATTTGAATTAATCATGAAATGCCAGTGGCTTGCGTGTAAAATAAAAAACATACGCGCCCAAGCAGCCGGCGACTGAACCCGGATTAGGCGAGAAAACGGACTTTGCCCCCCTCCATATGCACTTTTAATCCCCTTTAGGCCTAAACTATGTCTGAAAACCCTGCACAACTGTTTTCGAAAAGAATTCACTCAGTAGGCATTGTCTTTTATTATCTATTGTTATGTTTTTGTTATTTGAAAGGGGAGATGGACAGTAAAATGGCAGCAAGCATCAAGACCCGTTTCAAGTCTGTCCGAAACGTCGTGGTGGAACCTGGCGAAAAACAGCTTGAGAAGTACCGCTCACTCGTAGAGAGCAAGAAGTCTGAATTCGAAGGCATCGAGTTCGACCTTCGACAACTCGGCATCGACGAGTACCGTGTCCTCGAGGGCAACCACTCCTCCAAATATCACTTCATCAACGCCATCCAGTCCCTCTACTATGCTGATGACTTTAATGACACCATACGATATCTCTACGATTGCTTGGAGGAGGGCGGGATTTTGTTAATAACCATTATCTCAGGTGAGATGTACGGAGTTCTTTCAAACATTGCTAGGCCTGATATGTCTTTTAGGTGCTCTGTGTAATTATTATTGGAAGTGAAATGAGTCATATTATTTGAATCTTACCCCCTTCTTACCACGTTCATTCTGTATTTCTCTTTGTCTTTTGAATGCTCTGACTTCCACTCCCTTTCACATGCTTCTCTCTCTCTCTATCTCTCTCTCTATCTCTCTCTTTCCCCCTCCTACATTTATTTGGACAGATGAATAACAAAATGAAATGAAAAGAAAATTAAATAATAGACGTGTGCAACCATCATAACACCTATCCACATTTTCCATGTTACAGATATCAGTGGTTCCTGGCGTCTTTGGAACCACTTCCCCCGTTTACAGGACACAATCGGACCCTATTTTTGCGTCCAACATTTACGACAAGGCCTCTCTTCCCACGACATCCCTTTCCATGACATCCCTTTCGACGAAAACCACCAGAGGGCGCATGTGGACATCACCAGCTGTTTCGAAAAGGGGTCCAAGGAAGGAGAAATCCTACTCGACTTCATCAGCCAAATCGTCGATTTCCGCGGCTCGGCGTCGCCAGAGTTTTACAAAGAGGTGGTCGATTATATTGGGTCCGAAGAGTGTTCCGAGCGAAAAGAGGACGGGACGATTCTCTACAACAACGACTGGGATGCCGTCGTAGCACAAAAACCAATCTCTAAATAACCAGGTTTAAATCCAGTACCAGAGAAGCAACGAGAGGGAGAGGAGATAGGGGAGGGAGCGAGAAAGGGGGAGAGAGAGAGAGAGAGAGAGAGGGAGAGAAGAGAAAGAAAGAGAGAGAGAGGGTGAGAGAAAGAGAAAGAGAGAAAGGATGAGAGAAAAGGAGAAAGAGAGAGGGAGAGAGATTTGGAAAGGGGTAAAAAGAAACACGGAGATTTGTAAGAGACAGGGTGCCAGTTATACTGTTGAAAAGTTTTCTTGTAGGTAAAAAGTAGAAAAGGAGAAAGAAGAATCAAATGTCATATTGTCCTATACTAAATAATTTGTGCACAAAGATGATTTTGACATCGACGGTACAATTCCACTCATACATTTTGTCATACTTTTGTATTTCCATATGAATATTCATAGAACCATGTTAACTATCTAAGTTTCCTTCATTTAATTAATATAAATGTTAATTATGTAAAGAGGTTAGAATCATTATGTGAATGATGATGATGACGATTATGAACATAATAACGATGATGTTCATCATTATTGTTGTTGAATATAATACTAAAGCACGTTTGATCAGTATGATGGCAATAATGTTTACGATTATGATGATGACGGTACAAAAGATGTTACCAATGCTGCTGACGATCATAATAGTATTGATTTCGACTTTTCACATATCTATTGTTTCTTTGATTCTATATTCTGGACGAGTTGCCTCATGTATTAACTTTGTTATTTAAAATAAAAAAGAGAGATTCCACAATTACCCAACAAGACAGTCTTCGTATAACTATTGTCCAATGTAAAGAATTCTTTGTAAACAGAAAACCTTAATTTACACTGGCCCAATCTTTTGGAATTTTCTTGATGAGTCTTTCAAGCGCTCACCAAGTCTATTTTCATTTAAGCGTAATCTGAAGTTAAGGCTAGTTAACTAGGAATCCATGTAAAATTATGCTCATTTGCTTCAAATGCATGCCTTAATTCATGTTTATAATACACACTTTCCCTCGGAATTTGATTTATAGTAACCAATGTGTCCCGTTCTTGTGTTACTGCTTGACTTGTCATGTATCCTCCTGTTTTCCCCATCTTTTCTTTTCCTCATCTTTCTTTATGATACTATGACATGTTATGTTAGGTAACCTAAATGACAAGCTATGTTTTCCTAGGTTTCCTCCGCATTACAGGAAGCAATGATCTCTGTTACTGTATTGCACGTACATGTACCATAATTATTATGTATATTTCTCGTATTTCAATTGGAATGACTTTGTAAAACGAAAAGCCTGGTAAATTTTATTTGGAAATAAAATATGGTTTATTTAATATAAATCATAAAAGATAAACGCTGTATAGAGAATTCTTAACATCGGGTGAAAAAAAGAAAACAACAATATACACCATGTGATTATATAGGCGACGAAAGCAGAGGGAGGGGCAATTGTACACCAGGGGAGTATATGCATTGTCGCCCTCTTTCGTCTATTTTCTGCCATTTTCGAGGTCGAAAATGAATGAATTTATACATGTACGCCTTTTCGGGTGTGTACGTCATATGCCTTTAGGGGAATTCATGACATCTGAAAAATAATACAGTGTGAGTCAAAAAAAAGTTTACACCTAGAAAATTACTATTTAAAAAAAAAAAAATCATCTATGAACAGTAAATTATTATACATCTGATGAAAGAGTGTTTTATCCCGAATCATTTAGTATAATTTTGTGTGGTATGTGTTCACGCTTGGATGAACAAGAGGTATTGTTTGCGAGAGTGCAAAAATCGACTTGCGCCAAAGTTGCCTTTGTGATGTTTGAATAAAACAATTGGGATTTGGGTATTAATTCGGTCTTTGCATATCCAAATAACATCCCTCACAAAATTAATCATGCCAAACATATCAAATGTCGAATATCAAATATCAACCAACATTTGTGCGCGCGTGTGTGTGTGTATGTGACTTTGCTTCTGCAAAAATGATAAGCAATGCATTTCATTTGATACATTCAATTCATTCTCGCACTCCGCTAATTCCAACATAATACATACTGTAGGCATCACTTTGGCGCAAGTCGATTTTGCACTCTCGCAAACAATGCCTCCTGTTTAATATCCAAGCGTGGACACATACCACACAAAAATGATACCAAATGATTAGGAATTTTGTTATCTATTTATGATAATGATAATAAAACAAAGTTTTATCCGAGTCGGACTGTAATGACTCTTTGAAAATTAGTGATGTATAATTCTTTTGTTGTTGTTGTTGTTCGTTTGGTATTATAATGGCTATTAGTCAAATTTGACTATTGTTGCCAATTTCATCGCATCTCTTTCTTTTAATGTCTTGGTAACAAAATTTTGTTTTTCTTTTCAATCTCATATTAATAAAATATTAGTCATAGTCTACAAAAAAAAAAAAAAAAAAAAGTTATTTCAAATTAAACCACGACCCGCACACAGTTCCAACTCACGCTGGCCCTGTCCTTTCTATGATGCCTTCTTACCAGCTTGTATGGTGGAGGGAAATACGCCGATCAGAAAGTGAAATTGGGGAAGAGAGAGAAAATATGAAAGACGGAGAGAGGGGGACACAAAAACATCCCTTCCCCCAAGAATGACACTCAAATCAGCG
>JAVYIG010004649.1:0-155818 GCA_035222895.1 Strongylocentrotus droebachiensis
CATACCCGACCATTCTCTCCCTCTCTCTCTCTCTCTCTCTCTCTCTCTCTCTCCCTCTCTCTCTCTCTCTCTCTCCCTCTCTCTCCCTCTCTCTCTCCCTCTCTCTCCCTCTCTCTCCCCCTCTCTCTCTCTCTCTCTCTCCCCCCTCTCTCACCTCACATCTATATCAATAATTATTCACTGTCCGACATAAAGTCGTTTTGTGGTTTTCAGACAAGCTGCATTGGTGTGGAAATGACAGAGAATGACACCCTTTTTTCCTCATGATGATGCCCAATGTTAGAATATAATAAAATATTGTGTCTCGCGTCCTTACAATCTTTTTTGTGTGCCGTATATCGACTGTTTTTCAGCACTTTAACATCAAAAGTGCTAATTTCCATACAGGTAATATTGTCAATAGTATAGGACCATTAATTTGTACAGCATTTACATAAATGTGTTTAGATTTTTGAACGTCATTCAATTAAAAAATATGTAAATGTAGATACAAGTGAAGTTTTGTATGCTAAATAAAGGCTGGAGTTCATTAAAATGAAAATTGAGATGGAAATATTGTGGAATATGTGTTAATGTCACCCAACTTTTTTTAATATTCCCATTAATTCAAGTAATGAATGATAACGTATATTAATAATAATAATAGGCATTTGTATAGCGCCATCTATCTAGAAATTCTATTCCGAGGCGCATTTATTATTACCCCGGCTTTCGCCTAACTGCCATTACAGCGCTCCAGCATTGCGAGGAATTAATGTCTGCCAGGTACCTATTTCCCTCACCTGGGTTGAGTGTAGCAAACGAAGATTGATGCCTTGCCAAAGGACATTAGTGCCGCATCGGGGATCAAATATTGAAATGGACTGCAAAGGAAACTAAAAGCAGAGGAGAATGTCGATGTATGCCACATTGTGACCAGTCAACTGCAAGTGAAATGCCATTTGATATACCTGCTTGTTTTCGGATGTCATCTTATATCCTTACTGATGAAAATGGACTGTCCGACATTTCAGTTTATGCAGACTGGCTGGAGTATGCAGACCGTTACATGCACTGGCAAACATGACCATTACCGTTATATCGAATAGACCATCGCGGAATATTGATTTTATTGCATCGTAATATTGTCGTAAAATGGTCAAGCTTTGGGATTTAATCCGTTTTGAATCGGTCATAATATTCATCCCAACAAAGTGTAGCGGTTGATTTTATCGCTCAGATTCTATATTAAGCTATCACCTCCCCCCCCTCCCTCTCTCTCTCTCTCTCTCTCTTTCTCTCTCTCTCTCTCTCTCTCTGTTTCTCTTTTTTTTCTCTCTTTCTTTCACTTGTCAGTCCCTCTGCCTGTCTCTCTCTCTCTCTCTCTCTTTCTCTCTTTCTCTTTCTCTCTCTCATCCATCGAAGCATAAACATAAAACTACATGTATCCAAGTAACCACCAATATTCCCTTTCATATTACAGAGTTTGACACGTTTTGGGTTAATGGGATTTATGACAACCAAATTATGCAGTCGATAATATATGCTTCAATAAAATAAAATTGGTTTGCCATCGTCAGTAAAATTATCTCCATGCACTCCATGAGAATAGTTAACATACTCGTAAAAAAAAGAAGAGGGGGTGGAAGAAGAAAAGATTGAGATAGTTTACAATTTACCCCATTTCCTGCCACAATAAACAATTTGATGAATTGATAAAACTCCTGTATAGAAGCATACAGCATAAGGCATTGTTTACAAGAATTACACTGCCGAATGACGAATACAACTTTCCATTTGAAGTCTGGAAATCACCATCTGTGATTATCTTTAAACCAAAACTGAAAGCACATCTTTTCAATCAACTGTAAATCTAGGCATATCTGGAGCTCTTGTAGCGCAGTAGAATATTATATACTTAATTTTGGAAAGTTTCATCGCTCTATAAAATATTATTACAATGATAGGACCATGAAGACAGAAATATTAGCTAAAAGCGTGAAACATCTGTATTCCCTTCTATCCATGCATTACAGCATAGGACATCATACACCAAAAGGGCACGGCTTAACAATACCCAATGGTTGATGTGTTATAATGGTACGGAATTATGGAATGCATACATTATGTACGAAGGTTGTAACGTTATTGTACTTGTCTCGGGTATGATGTCTGGCGAGTAGAAAGGATTAATGGCAAACATGAAGAAAATGATACTTGAAAGTCATTACGACCGTCTTTATCTGGATTTAGGGCATAAAGATAAAATCGTGCGCCTCTGTTTCGAGAACGTGCAGACACAACATTACGGGGTTGTTTTTCTTCCTGTGTATGATTTTACGACACATGCTCCAGCGATATTTTTGTTTTCTCTATGCTTAATATTCAACGCTGTATATGATGTGACAACCACACATGCTTTGACCTAACACTATATATAATCCTAACTCTAAAATCATGTCAATCATATTTAGTCATATTTTGTTCAACTATTGGAAGAATTCTTGAGGTGGAAGCGAATCGTTGTTTATTATTTTATAATAAATTTAACTAGTACTCAAAATAATCTAGTTACGTCCAAATGTGGAACGACTTTCTTGTACAATAGTAATTGATGATTATTTATGTCGTGAAGTGAATATTTTTATTCAATCGTTGTTGAAATTCTTTCAGATTAAGATAGACTGACGCAATTGCTGACAAGGATATTTGCAAATTAATCACATTTTCTTCACCCATGTTGTAGACATCCCATTTCTACCATAGGTCTACTGCTAGCTGACCCGACAAAATCTGAATATAGTTTATTGCTGAAAACAGCAATGTTTTATATTAGGATTGCGTGAAACGCTACTTTATTCTTCACAATTTTCAGTTTATATCAGAATGCATTACTACTACTAGTATACTAAACATACACCCAATATGGCTTAATGCCCGTTGAACGCGATGCGTCATTTGTTAACGTAGGTCTGCGTTAGTAGCGTGCTTGGTATTTGACGCAACATCTGAAAGTAAAATCGCACACAAAATGCGACTGCAATATCAACAGTGGAAATGCTGCATTGAATAAACGGAGCATATATACCAGAATAGCATTTTCCTCATGCAACATGTCTATTAGGCGTATATTAAAGTCACATTCGAAATGACGCCTTATGATTGTTTTATACAACAGGCATCATCTATTATGTCAAAGAGTAATTCCTAGCCAATACGAAATAGTACACTGATCATGCTGATATTAACCGTTATGCAAAAAAAAAAAAGACATACTTTCTTAACATTCATCAAAATATCAATAACACCCCACATGGAATATAATATATGGGAAACCACTATGAGGTAGAACATTGTATTATCCTTTTCCAATTTGAGAATTTTGGTCTTTAGAATATTATTCAGCGCATTGATAATGAGAAAAATTCTGGCGTAGAGCTGGCTTCATTTCACATTCGCCTTAGCAATGCATTTTGACTCTCTATTGAAAAGCAGAACTGATCTACTTTTTTAAAATCCATTTCCTATGGCTTAAGGTATTAACTTCATACATTATAGCGACTATGCGATCGAGAGTACTGGGTCTGTTCACATTGACAGTGCCCTAGGTATTGTAATGCGAACTGGGATACAAAACAAGTCGTGTACAGCCCCTTTATACCAACATCAATTTGCGCTTACACTACTCGTTGCACGAGCGGCGTCATTTTGTGTTGCGTTTTTAATTGCGCTGATTAAACCTGTGGGAGCAGTTAGCGCATACTCAAATAATTGGAAGCTGTGTAATTATGCATTGTTAATTTTGTGTTCGCTGATTGTGCAATACCACACTCTAATGGTGCGTCAGGGGAGCTGTTTAGTCGTTGACGCAGTGCTCCAATAGGCAAACGACGCCTTGTGTGTACTGTCATTCATTAGTAACAAGTCCGTCGAAAAACCAATGTAAACGAGGCATTATTCGTCTGGTTTGGAATTGCGTCAGGGTTGCGCACATTTTGACGCATCTTATAAGAGAGTCATTGTATAAATGTAATGATTAGCGCAGGTAATGACGCAACCAAACAATGACGCCATCTACTGCCAGTGGGAACAGGATGTCTAGTTTTAAATTACATCTTCTCACTAATCAAGATTATATAGCAATTCGTTCTCAAGCAAAATACAGCTTGACATTTTCTCTCTCTTCTTTTTCTCTTTCTCTCTCTCTCCCGTTCCCTTTACCTCTCTCAAAATATCCCTCTGTTTATTTCTGTTTAGCTCTCTTTCTCTAACTCTCTCTCTCTCTCTCTCTCTCTCTCTCTCTCTCTCTCTATCTCTTACATTTCCATCAAACTTTAAGATATACCCTCAGCAAAAGTAATATCGTTAGCCAAAGCTCGTCAGATGATCTCGTATCCGATTTCGTCTAGGATATCTAGGATGTCTGGCAAATACTCAATCACGATTTGGCAATGCCCAAGAAACTTGAATATACTATATATAGCAACACCATGCGAGTAGAAAGCAAAAACAACCAATCATACAACAAAAACAAAAACAGATACAAAAACAGTAAGAAGAAAAGAAAGAAAGAAAGAAATAATGAAAGAGGGGAAGAAAAAAAAGAATAAAAAGACGAACAAGAACAAAAAGAAAGAGAAGATGATGCCAAAGACGAAGATGGAAAGAAATAAGAATACGAAGAAGATGAAGGAGAAGAAGAAGATGAAGTGAACTAATGTTTGTCTATGTCTTGCTTAACGTATCATTGTAACATCACTGCAGGATATTCATGACATTAACGGATGTAAATTGGTGTGTCTGAGGGACACTTCCGCATAATAGCAAGTAATTCTGCTGATATAGCAGTCATCTAATCGACTCACTTCATGTTGTTTGTATCAAGTTCATTGACTGCAGTGAATTATCACACGACAGCAAATACCAATAACAGAAAACACAAAGTAATTATCTTAGTACGACAGTCTTGCTCTTGTTATTGCTCCGCGGTATATTACAAGCAGGCCTGAAACAGACACAAATACTAAGTTGCAATAGTTTATTCGAAGACAGCGTTATCCGTTGACCACTTCAAGATATTAATAATGTCACATCTATTCTGCTAAAAATGACTTTATTACCAGCCTACATAACACATCATACATGTACTTGAATGATCTCTGAAAAGTGACTTACTTTTGTTCTTAAGTGTCCCAAACAATGTGGAGCGGTGTGTGCGGCGCTTTGTAACCATAATGAAAAGACGCTATATCAAATAACTTCTGAGTGATCGAAACACGAAAACATATTTTTCACCGATTCCAGGAAAGCAGACAAGATGAATTAAATTGATAAAGCCCTAAGGCATTCAACTTCCTTAAACATAAATCATGCACAGCTATTCAATTTTGCATAAACAAACCAAACCACGTAGAAATGGAAAGATATTTAGGAAACATTGGCATACCTTAATGAGTTACGACAAGCGAGGGCTTACGAGTATCTCCGTCTGAAAAGATAAAAAAGAGATCAAATTTAGACATGTCATTATACTCACATGGCAGATCTGTATGAACACATGTTACAATATGATCATGACGGATGTTATTCGTTTGAACAATCAGATATTTATTTATTTTTATTTGATTTTTATTTCTGCATTTTTTCCAAATAAAATATAACTGAATAACAAAGAACATAATATACATGTAAGGTATAATACAACATAAACAAACAATAATTTCTTCATGTCAAAATGTAAAATATAAACTGCGGTTAATCCTTTCAGCGATTCTTCTCATGACAAATAGAACATGAACATCTTATTTACAAAACAAATTTAAAGAATTTTCAAGAGTGTAAAAGCTGCCTTATTTAAGATCAAGGAGAAGCGAGACTCCTTTTTGAAACAGTCTAATGCGAATAAAGGGTAAAAGGTTATGATTAAGGTTCGGGAAACGTTCAGTAAGAAGTTTCAACTAAACAAGAAAAAAGTTGAGGGTCAATACAATGAATGAACTTTGACAGAGAAATACACGTAGAGTAACTCAACTAAAGATTCATTAAAGAGCACATACTAACAATATACTAACATGTATAACATTAAATGGTAATCTGAAGGAGACGTTCTATATTAAAAAAGTAAACAATGCTTATAATTCTCAAGCAATATAACTCTTCACATCCTCGACTACAGAAAAGGAGAAGCGAGGAGAAATCGGTAATAAAGGGAAAGAGCGATGAATATATGTATATTCAGAAAGAGATAGACATAAAGAGACTAAGGCTTTGACTATTCATGAATAAGGGATACAACTAACGCTCTGAGTTTTCCCCGTAGATAAATTCTCGTCTCTATCTGCTGGTATGGATAGAGTCTGTTGAACGAACAAGAAGGTATGGTCTAAACTAATTGAACGCCAGAGCGAGCAAGATGGTCGGGGTCTCAGCAACATACTCCAAGGCTTTAAGATGAACATCAGCACTGTCCTCCCTGCGAGCAGGCGAAGGGTTCCGTTTTACTAGGTCGCTGGGAACATTAAGATTATTATCATTCATTACGGGCGAGTTTTCCCGCCACTTGAGGCGAGTTTTCCCGCCACTTCATATATCAGGTGACAAGGTAGCATGTGGAAGGGAGCTGATCACGGGTTGAGATAAGGAACAAACATGAGAGTGTTAGGATGAAATGCAGCCGTAGCTCCATGGTCGCCTCCAGGCAGCCCGATCGACACTGGTAAGATGAACGAACGAACGAACGAAGCGACATCGCCTTCGTAACTATAACTTTGTTTGGAGATAGAGTTTGAAATCCACTCTAGTTGAGCTATATGCTAATACTCTACACACGGGGACTAATATTATGAGAGGAGTATAGTCAGCCTTTTGGGTGTGATGCTTGGTATTAATGGAGTCGAGAAATGAAATCATAATTAGGGCTGATGAATTCATTAGTTGTTTCCCTCTCTCTCTGTCTTTCTGTCTCTCTGTCTCAGTCTATGTCTCTTTCTCCCCCATTTCCTTCCCTCCCTCCTCACCAAATTTTAATCTCTCTCTCCCTCTCTCTCCCCCTCTCTCTTTTTTTTCTTCTCTCTGTAAAGACTTGAATAAAATGCTACAAACAATAACCAAAGTATCTATGGTATTGACGGCGCGCCGCGGAGCACGTATTTAAAAAAAAGTGATGTAGAAGAATAATGAAGGCGCGCCCCCCAACAAAAAAAACAAAACACACACACACACAATAATTTAAAGAAAACTAAGAACAATTCATTCGTTTTCCCTCTTTGAAAAACAAATTGTACAAAAATATGTCTTCAAAATTCATTGTACTAAGAAAATCTTCGCAAATACACTGACTTCATATCTTACCAGGATGGTAGTATTATAAAGTCATAAGAGTAGAACAATATACAACAGTAGTTACTAACGGCTTTGAGCCCCTAAAATTCATATTTTATTACATCTCATATTGCTCATATTGGAATATTGGAATGCTCCCCCGGGAGTGGAGAATGTGCATACATTGTGTGCGGGTAAGCCTGAATCCGATGACCGGGGTAATAATCTGTAAAGCGCTTTGAGAGGGCCTTCGGTCATGAAAAGCGCTAAAAAAGAACTAGCTATTATTATTATTATTATTATCAGATACGTGATGCCTGGATATGTCTATAGTGGACAACTCGTGCACAAATGCGTTTTCTTTTAGTCTGTGATGGCGCTTTGAGAGGACAGCGTGACGATGAATGGACAGGAAATCATTCATATTGCATTAATTACCCGTCTAAAGTGCTATTGTAAAGGTGTGTAATTTCCGATGAAAAGAGAACGGGAACGGAGAATTGGGTTAATTCCATTAAAGTTGTATACAGTATAATTCTGACAGATAGGTAAAGCATAGCACAATAAGAAATATGTGTTAACGTCATACATGCTATACGTTCACACATCGCAGATTAATCATTCTGATTTTATGATGAACTCTTCAAACATGCCCACAAGTTTCTTTACATAGTTGTCATCCACATATTCAATCTGATAGTGATTCATTCAGTCTTACTGCTCTTTTCAGCAATTTATCAACCTATTTAATTATGCTAATTGGGTCAATGCGATCATTAAAACACAGTTGAAAGTGTTGCTATAACCGGACTGTCCACGCTCCCTCTAATCTCATCCGATTTGAAAATTAATGAAAACACGTAGAGGCGTCAAGCAGTCCACCTGCCTCGTTTAGGCTAATAAAATACTCCAGCCATTGGAAGGGTCAATTTCTAATAAAAACATTGATACTATTAGCCTCACTAGAGGCATGAACTGGGACTAACAATGCCATCGAATAGAAGGGGGTGAAAAGCGAAATATACCCCCTTTCCCTTTTCCCGTATATTCACATTTGTTTCATTCACAAGCTCCCGGAATTTGAAGGGCATAGGGGTAAATGCCCCATTTTCTCCATACTACCCTACTGACTTGTCATATTGTACCCCGGCTTTCCCTCCTAAGAATAAGAGTTATCGTTCCAAGAAAGCTTGACAAATGTCTTTACGTGTGAACGGATCATTATCAATCTCACCGTCAGGCTACATAGGCTACATTGGTTATACAAATGAGAAATATCAGCATTCATTGACACGTGACGTCACTACAGACACTACGTCATCATACAGTCTCAAACAGGCTTCTATTCTGATGTAACGTCAAAACGTCGGTAAATGTACTGCACGAGTACTCTTGAGAATGTAGTATGGATAGCCATTGCGGTCCTTCAGTTGGTTTATCGAAAGCCTTTGCAATCATCCTGTTAACTCATTGTCTGAAACAGGCTTCTATTCTGATGTAACGTCAAAACGTCGGTAAATGTACTGCACGAGTACTCTTGAGAATGTAGTATGGATAGCCATTGCGGTCCTTCAGTTGGTTTATCGAAAGCCTTTGCAATCATCCTGTTAACTCATTGTCTGAAACAGGCTTCTATTCTGATGTAACGTCAAAACGTCGGTAAATGTACTGCACGAGTACTCTTGAGAATGTAGTATGGATAGCCATTGCGGTCCTTCAGTTGGTTTATCGAAAGCCTTTGCAATCATCCTGTTAACTCATTGTCTGAAACAGGCTTCTATTCTGATGTAACGTCAAAACGTCGGTAAATGTACTGCACGAGTACTCTTGAGAATGTAGTATGGATAGCCATTGCGGTCCTTCAGTTGGTTTATCGAAAGCCTTTGCAATCATCCTGTTAACTCATTGTCATTATTCTACGCACAGTAACAAAATTCGCCCAATCGAGACTTTGGTTTGAGATGCCGTGTTTGGAGAAACAGACGAAGCATTGGCCGATGTCGCCGGTCTATGATTACCTACTATCCCTGTTAAGCGGTTTGATTGTCTTTAGTGTCATTTTCTTTTTCTTCCTTCCCCCCCCCCCTCTCTCTCTCACATGGTGCACCCGCAAGCCTACTGTATATATTTGTTAATAGTTTTACTTTTTTCCGCTTTGTATTTCGCCTGTTTGATCTGGAGACCTTTCATATGCACCATCTCTATTCTTCCTGGGAGGAATTCAATGAAGAAAGGTTTAAACCTTCGTCGGCGTGTGACTCGAGTCTTTAGGAATTAGTATGAGCATTGAGGGTCTAACCATGGTATGAGCATTGAGGGTCTTTGTTTACACATCGTCCCAGGTAAACCGTGTGATTGACAGTTAGTAGACTTTACCGTTAGTGGTGTCCTTCATTCGATGGGGCACTAATCAATAAAAGAGCGTACCTTTAAGAGGAAGCATCAAAGATGATTAATAGATTCTTAGCCTGCTCATTCAGATGTGGGTCAGAATGAAAAAGGTTAACATTCAAATGTCTTCTCCGACATTGAGTGGTTTGGGATACTTAAAGATAAAGTTGAAAGATAACCAACAGTCTTTTTCATGACTACACCAACAGTCCCTTTCAGGACTACACACCCTCAATAAAGATTACCGAGAGTCCTTTTTAGGACTCCTCAGTCATCCCTCTCTCTCACGTGGTGCACCCGCAAGCCCACTGTATGAAGTTGATCATGTAGCATATAAGAATTGATGTTTACTGCAACAAGCACTGTACACATACAATTGTATATGGGACTACACAAACATGTGGCATACAACTCGGGCCTCACTGTTAAGCTGTTACTTGTTATATTTAAAATATGAAGGTATTTGCTTCAGGGAATTTTTTTCTTCTTCTGATGTTCTTCCACACTTGCATAATAACTATGATAACGCTCACAAATTATCTTTCACCTCTCCCCATTACTCAACCTTCCCTTTAAATGAGTATTAGCTACCATCATGATAACGTTCATAGATACGAGGCTATTTCTTACATAGTGGGGGAGCGTAGTCTTTTTAAGAGAACGCATCAGGAATGATTAATAGATTCTAGGAATGGCGATTCCTTGATGAGTAATAAAGAGAAACGTTAACATTTTAGAGAGTAAACATCACAGATGACTAACAGGTTCTAAGAACGATCATTTGAAAGAAATTGGATTGGTTGACATTCGTATGCTATCCACTTTATTGTGTGGTGTGGGACACTTAACAGGTCTCTTCAATAAATAAATGACCGTATCTTGGAGATGAACTAATAATACACTCAAATTACTTTTCTGGATACTTTACTCGTAAAAAGCATGACGAACCAACCAATTTTTGACCGCAGAAGAATTCCTCGTTCTTTTGTAAACGAGTGAGATGATTATTGAACTTGAAGACTCAATTGTTTTACAAATCATTTTGCAAATACCAAAGGAGAGCATGCAATCCATCAGCTGCATCCATACACACGGGGGAATATGGCGAGGCGAGGGGTATATCTCTCGAAACCTTTCGCAGGCGATTCGTTCGCGGGTCACAGAGGCCATGGCAGGAAAAGACGTGTACATTCTTAATCGTTATATCTTCATCGAACTAATACGATGATTGAAAGCGACGATCGTAGCGAAGGACTGACCATAATTTATAAATGAAAGACGTCGGAACTCCCCAAGGGCGTGGTTAATAGATAATGCACTCTCTACTTAAAGAAGCTTGACTTTGACTTTCCAGTACGGTGGCGTATTCTATGATACATACTATCTACTGAACAGTCACTATGAATATGATGACAAAGAAAGCGGACAAAATATACAGTTCCTCAGGTAGACAAAGGAACATCCCTTCACTGCTATTATGTACAAATGTGTAGAACAGGTGTCACATGCATATTCACTTTTTACATAATAGTAGTGAAGGGATGTTCCTTTGTCTACCTGAGGAACTGTATATTTTGTCCGCTTTCTTTGTCCGTCATGTTCATAGTGAGTATAGCTTCGTGTAACGCTCGTTGTACTCGTTGTAGACGTATGACTGCGCTAATATAGACTGACGCTGCGTTTGATGCGTCAGGGAAGGTTACGCAATCCAAAGAGTAACTTTTTTTAAGCCAGACGGGCGGTAATTTTGTGTTAAGTTTATATGAGTTAACGCCATTCTGGCTCCACACAGACGGATGAACAGGGCAGACATTTATTTATTGATTTATTTCTAAAATTGAGACAGGTTGACTCATTACCACCAATAATAGTGGTCTTCCATGAGGCCCTGTATATTGCTGTGAATCACTGACGTATAGGTTTATGTGATATAGATCTCAAACTGGGCATATCAAAGATAATATATAGGCAATTCTTCTATAACTAATAGACCGTTAATATAATTTTGAGGCCATTGCAGCAATATGATCATTAAATTAATAATGATAATAATTAATCATCTATAATGTGCCATATCAATTACACGAAATGCTCCAAGCGCTGGGAGAGAACATGATCAATGTAATCAAATGTAGATTGGAAAACACAGTACATGAACAATGCAACTAAACGTAGGAAAGAGTTCTTCGAAATCTGGAAACAAGAAGTTGATTTAAAGATAAACTAGCATGACTATGGAAATGTAATCTCCCGAAGATAATTTTTTTTTTTTTTTTTTTTTTTTTAAAATAAATAATTTACTTGTCTAGCTTTCTCTCTTGTATAAATATCGTAACTATTTCTCTCATGTTTCTTGTTTTACTCGAATTTGTAATTATTATTGTAAGTTCTTATTTTGCTGTAAGTTTTCCTTACTTTTGTAATAACTATTTTCATGTTTTCTATTTCTATAGGGACCCCTCTGTAAACCAGCATTGTTATGCTAACAACGCTGAGTAGGGCCATCCCTCCGTCTTTCTTTTTTTATAAGTGTGTCTTTATGATTGTAAATATATATATATATAATTATGTTGATGTATTTTTTTAAATGACGGAAAATAAATACAATACAACAATACAATACAATACAAAATCAAAACTGAAGACAAAAGTTACAAAAAATGTCAGATTGCTAGAAGAAGAAGAAGAAAAGTAGAGAGAGAGAAAGAGAGATAGAGAGAGGGGGAGAGGGGGGGGGGGGGGGGGGGGGGAGGGGATGGGGGAGGGAGAGACCAAAAGAAAGAGAGATCAACAGATATCGATAGAGAGAGAGAGAGAGAGGTGCAGAGAGAGAGGTATATATATATAGAGAGAGAGAGAGATAGAGAGATAGAGAGAGAGATAGAGAGGGAGAGAGAGAGAGGGTATGAAGAGAAGGAGTGGGATATTGAGAGAAATATCGCATTCTGGACGGTACATAACAGCAGTCAGTCATAGTCTGACGTACATCATTGCTTCCCGTATGCCAAACTCACATGTAATATCTCGTCTGATGAAAGTTCAGTCGACCCCAACTCTAGATTTATACCAACCATTTCTTATGATCATTGAACCCTCCCCTCTATGAGTTACTCACAAAATTGCAATCGAGGTCTAAATGTCATGAATCAATCCCCATAACTCAATGGAAATTGGAAATTCAATGTAATCTCTATTCACGAATTTTCAATATCTACTTCCCCAATTTTCCCGCCATGATTATTCCAAACGACCAATTTGATTGCGACTAAAATACGATATAGTTAAACTTGCTGAATGAAAAATGTATCAATCCATTTTGGAATCATATAATATTATGTTTCTTTCTCTTAGACCGGCGTTCATTTCTTTAGGGCCGCTCAGTTCATCGTTACTCATTTGATTCATTGCTCGCAGCCTTTAAAAGCCTGGCAATGCACCACTTTGCATCAAGTCACGTGACCTCTTCTCCTAATATGACGTAACAGTTGACATAGCCAGTATATACAGCTAGGCCGGCGAAAGTACTCGAACATTGCCGAGTGCATGCAATGTTATCATTTGTAAGCCACTTAAAGAATAGATTAATACCGAATCTCATTGAAGTAGACGCAATCAATGAAAGAATAGCTATGTAAACAGCCGACTGTTTTACACAATAAAGCTCTAATGGAAAGAATTCATTAGTTGAAAATGTCAAACCAAATCGATTTCTCTTTTTCATATTTTCTTTGTCTTAATGGAATCGTAGGGGCTGGTCGTGATTCATAGCAGCTGAATGAAAGTGTACAGACAGTCATTTACCAATGCATTTTTTATCAATTTTCAGACAGGAGAAATTGTAAATACTCTGCATGTCGTCCTTCATTAAACAAAATAAAACATGAGATATCAATGTCATTTAATACGAGTGATGGTTGTCATTAGGATTGCATTAATCAAAGACCACGAGTATAATATTCTCTTAGATGATAACAAATATAGAAACGAAGATTAATGAAGCGTACAATGTCTCTTACAATGGTCAAAACCTTAGGGATTCATTCAGACTTTTGTTGCGTAAAAAAACGATGTGCTTACCAGTGTAGAGTGGTGCAGATTTTAGTTGATATTAAATTTTGTTTGCTTGTTCTTGTTGTTGATTATTTGTAATCTTATGGTCGTTGTTTCACTCCATGATAGAGAGAACATAAACTAGTTGTGACACATACTGACTGCAACCCACCCACCATCTCATGTGCAGTAATGTATAAACGTGGATTAAATCCAATATAAATGCTCCAGAGACAAACAAGTCTCAGAGTCTACTTTAATACAAAGAGACATGTGGGATTGGTATGAACATAGTGGAATGATCACTAGACTGACGTGCCTCCCAAACTTTTTTCCATCTCCCTCTCCGTACCACTTCTCTCTCTCTCTCCTTTCCTCTCTCTCTCATCCCCTCTCTCTCTCTCTCCCTCTCCCTCCCCTTCTCTCTCTCCCTCATCCTCTCTCTCTCTCTCTCTCTCTCCCTCCCTCACTTTGTCTTTCTCTTTTGTTGATCGACACCGGAAATAAAACAGGGCATTGCCCGCAGGGGCTTCATGAAGCGCCCTTTTCAGAATGAGAAGGAGATGGAGAAAAGGGAACGAAAGTACGACGAAGAAGAAGAAAGAAGAAGAAGACGGGGAAGAAAAGGGAGAAGGGGAAGAAGAAGCAACAGAAAAAGAAGAAAAAATAATTAGATGAAACTGATTCATTAAAATGTATTCATAATCAAGAATCTCCTTTTCAACATTATCATGATTGCACTTCTAATTAATAAAATCGCTCTCATATTTTTAATAGGACTAAAATACCTACACATCTTAACCACGTACCTGTGATTTATCTATATGTATTGTCCAGTGTTTTTTCTTTTTTTAGTTTATGATTTTCATCCAGATTTTTTAAATTTTGTTAGAACATGATGAATCCAAAGTCTCATAGTACACGATGATCTTATTTACTACCGGCCTCACTCATTCAGAATCACTTCTATAAAGTTTCTTTCAGAATGAAAGTCATAACCGGTACCCATCATTATCTTTAATGTACGCCTCCTTCTTCCCTATCATCTCTTCGAGCTTGGAGGGTATAGCGGGAGATGAATTGTGAAATGTAGTAATATCCAGCTTCATTCACTTAGACCACGGAGCGGGATGACCTTTTCAGATCCCGAGATAACTTCAAATAAACTAAGACTGGAAGTAGAAAATGTCGGTCATGATTTTAAAGAATTCATCTCGCAAAAGCAAATCCCGAGATAACTTCAAATACACCAGATTAGAAAGTAGGAAAATGTCGGTCATGATTTTAAAGAATTCATCTCGCAAAAGCTCTGGATTAAAGATAAAGTTGAGTTCTGGGCAAGCGGCTTCAAGATGCAAGAAACTGTCCAAATGTAATTAATGGAAGAATCCTTTTAATTTTGCGTTCATGAATAATTATGTATTGCGGTGTTTTGGTATCGTTAACAAAAATTACATCCTGTCGGGTAATACTAGAAAACGAAAAGCCGCTCCATGTATCTTCCATTTCCATATCTTTCATATGTTTTTCTTTTCTTTTCTTATTTGTTATTATGTTTTCATGGTTTTGTAACACAAGATTTGAATTTACCACGTGGACGAAGTTTTCCTCATAAATTTATAAGTATATGGGACTACACTGACATAATCATATTATTGCATTTAAAAAAAAGAGTCTTAAACTATCATTTTATCTTATATTTACGGAATGCAACAGTTTCAAGAGCATCAATTCCATGTAACAATTTTTGCAATTGAGTTCTTCTCATGAATAAAATAAAAATGAGAAAGGTCAGAGATTATTTTTCATTTTTGCCAGGGCTCAACCTTCCCTTTAAGGGATACTCGATACTCGGCTTCCTATTCTTCTATCTTCGGGAGCGGCGTTTTCTCATCAGTGGGGTTTTAGCCCAAACCAGCGCATAATATCCTCATAATACACCGCCAGCAGCATCAATCAAGCGCTTGTTTAGGGCAAATATTGTTCCGAAAATTGAGGCTGGCGTCCTAGATGCGAGCTTATCTGAGAAAGGGATTTGTTTCTCATCTTACAAACTACTCTGAACGAGCCAAACATGCCTAAACCCAGACTGAACCCGAATCAGAGAGTGGTATTTTGGATATGCCAGCGGATAACAGTATCGCTTGGTGAGAGTTAGAAGGGAGATGAATCTGTGTAAATGTATATGAGGTAATACTTCCCTCACTCTAAGCGGACGATTATGTAAATCATGTCTTTTCCCACCTCTATAAGCCTCAACACCGATCATGAAAGAGAATGCTCTAGAAGCATCAGATTCAACATTCACATTATAATAACTGCAGGGAAATTCTACTATTTCGCACCAGTAAGGAGATTGGTTGTTTTTGTTTTGACTTTAAAATATTAAAAAATAGGCGAGAAGGAGAGACAATAATTCCACTGTTTTATAAATATTAGTCGATATTACATTAGCTTTGGGTTAGGAGAAGGCAATCTCTTTTATGTCGCAGAATCAGTAAATGTAAAGTATGAGAGTAAGGTGCAAGTGACCATTGCCTTGATTGAGTCTACCATTTAATACAGAATTGATATGGAAGATGGATTGTTTTCTACCTATATACGCGTAAATGGTCTTATCAAAAACATTATTCTAACTCGTGCACTGTTTCTTTTGTAACTTCGAAACTCATAAGAACAAAATATCACGCTTTATACAAATAAGCGCAATCAAATTCGTGATTATGACTTTATCGTACAAAACAGTTTCTACAAAAGCAAGTTTGAAGAATATATTTCGGCACATTTGAGATAATAATTTGCCCATGCTTAGTTTAGATTGAAAACACAGACTGTGCATTTATTCCAATTAACATGAACGATTAGGGCTATCATTGGTATATTGTTATAACACACCGATGCATGTAACATGCATCATGCATTAATAAGGCAATATAAATGTCGAAACAACGACACACTAAATCTAATGTAGCTAGTTAGGAATAATTAAGAGAAATTAAAGTCTACTTATGTTTGATAAAGAATATCGAAAAACGATATTGTGCTAACCAGTGTTAAACACGTCTAAATATTCAGATATTATACGAATCAACGTGAATCACATACAGCTGGAAGAAAGCAACCCGTAATACTGGTTAATACAAAATGAATACTAATACACGACTTTTCATGAGGGAAAAACAAAGATTTTTTTAAATTTCAATTATAAATGTCATTGCTACTTTGACGTGCTCAAGCATGATTTAAATTTGGAAAAGAAAAATTAAAGAGATGCAAACTATCAAACATGCAAGCACGTTAAGAGGATGACGGTAAAAGAGATTAAAAGTAAATGCGGAGGGGGATTCAGAAAAAGAAGAGCAAAATAGTCAAGCATCTTCATCGTAAAAAGTTAATAAAACGAAATTAATAGAGAGTCTTGTGACATACAAATAAAGGTAGTTGGAGACATAAACCTTGACGTCAAGGAAACGGCATAGAAAGACATCCATACCATTAGATTTCATTTCGACCTCATTTCTTCTCGACACCTTACGAGGAAGCGTAATTAAATAGCATTTGTCTCTTTCAATTGCCTCTGTACCCTTAGGCTACTATTCAATGGCACTGCTCCATGAAATAGTATGCTATGCACCGCTTCAAGATTAAGCCTTGTGTTTCGTTCACTCAAACCTAGACACCGTCCGGCGATGCGACGCGATGCAGTGCGACCATGCACGGCGTTGGGGGCATGAACAAATTAAAAACGCGCCACGCATGTGCATTCAATTTTTCGCATTATTAAAGGAATTTATTTATTTATTTATTTATTTATTTATTTATTTATGCATGTTCACAATTTCACAATTCATTGAAGTTAACATCACATGAAAAATTAATATAATATAACAAATCATGTTCAATTTTACATGGATCATGGATGAATAAGTGTAGAAAAAGAATATAACATTGTTTTATCAAAGGCAAGTTGCAACTTATATACAGTTTGAAGAATGAACACACAAAGGTGATGAAACATAAGCAAATAGAGCTTGAATCGTTACAACACCTTTCAAATATATAATATCTGACAAATAAAATTCCTAAAGTTTTGTAATGAACTATTTACACTATTTACAAAGTTTAAAAAAAAATATTTAAAAAATTCGTTATGCCTAGTAACAAAATTATGTTAGATTTAATTAGAACTGATGAATAGATTATAATGTAAGTAATATCTTACATCTGTGAAATGATAATACATTTGAGTGCTCTTTTAAAGGAGTTTGTCGATTTTATATTTCGAATATCATTAGGTAAAGAATTCCATACATCTGGACCTCTGTGTCTGATTGATTTCTGGGCTAATGTAGTGTGAGGATTGACCACATGTAAATTCGATCACTGCCTTGTTGAATACGAATGAACCATGTTATTAGGTTGGAACATTGAAGATAATGACGTAGGTAATAATTTGATATTAAAGGAAGTTAATATCATCAATCTTTAAGCATTTCAGTTTAACAAATAGTGGGGTAGCATGGTCACGATAACCAGCTCGGGTACATATGCGTACAGCTTTCTTTTGCAGCAGAGTCACACACTTGGATGTTGCCCACAAAATATTACAATAAGAGATGTGTGGTAAAAAAAAAAAATCCTCTTACCCCCCCCCCCCCCCCCCCCCCTGTACTCATTATGTAGTATGAGTTTGATTTTAGCATTAACATACATATCATGGAAGGACTCGATATTGAAATTGGAAAGCATGTATGTTAATCTAGATTTACGTTGGTCTTGCTATCTTATGTATGGTAATATTGTATTGGGAACTGTTTCACCTTGCATTAATAAACCATTGAGATTAGAAGGGGATAAGACAGTAAAGCAATGCTACGACTACCAGCCGTCCGATAAATTCAGAATACATGCCTATGATAATACATTCTACACTATTTTGTTTATTATGCCATTATTACGTTTATTTCACTTATAAAACTACGGATTTACACTTTCTAAATAATTTCATCCCCTTCGTCACATAATAGAAGAACAAATTTGATTAAGTTCAAAGGATGACCCATTTTTATATCCATTCACTCTTTACATTAGACGGCGTAGTGCCAAATAACGAGGCTGACAATTGTATTATTCGATATAAATTTACCCAAGACAAGTACTTTTGATAATTGTGTCTCGCATTGAATCACACTGCACCTGGTGAGCTGTAGGTCGGTACCCGTGATATTATTGATTGTTTCCAGCCTATCAAACTTAATGAAATGAGTCTGACTGGAGACTGACTGTGGTTAAAAGGACTATAGAGTGCTTCAGGCAAACTGAAAGGTGCTTCTAGAAATATTCCTCGGATTTTACTAAGTATGCACTGTCATCTTAGCATCTTGAATTAAAATGATTAGGTTTTAACAAGCTTGTAACATTTTGATTTGATTTGATTTATTGGTTTCTGCATCTTTTTTGTTTTTTTCATCATACATTTTCATGAACATAATATGGTTTGATACAATATTTCAAGTGTATATAATTTTACACAGATAATAAACGAATTTAAACAAATATATTGAATGTATAATTAACACACATTAGATGCAGGAGGGCTACATAATTAAGCAAAGTAGCTTGACGTGCCAGCAGCCCTCAACTTAGATACAACAATAAAAATTATAATAAAAACGAGAGTGAATTGTGTAATCTTATCTCCATATCAAACATTAATTTGATAGAGGCTGGACGCTTTCTTGCAACTTTTGCGACCGAGTTGCAATTTCACGTTTCAGGAACATGGCACTATTAACCAGCATCATAAAGCTGCTTTTGAAATTTAACTTTGAAATAATTGAACTACCAAAATATGTTTCTTCTTTTTCCCTATCGTACTATTAAAACTACAAAGTGAATGCTATGTTTTGTCATGATAATTAGCCCAAAGTGATATCATTTCCTTCCATGGTACCGTCTAAAGCTTCTAGCGAATCTCTACATCGTTTCAGAGATAGCTGTTTAGGTCTGGCCACATACCCATGACCTCGAAGTAGAACTGTGACGGAGAGATGACAGAGCATTACATAGGATGGATAAGCCTGACAATGGTCACTATTCAATTACTGTAACTCTATACTTTGATGATAAGACGAAGAGGGAAGATGGCCAGAACATGCCGATGCCTTGAGACTAATTTCTAGTGAGCAGAGATGTAGAGTCGGCCTACTGCAGACATTATATGTATGTTAGTATTCAACGCAGAATAATATGTTGCTCGTTTTATTGTGTAGGTGAAAGAAAGATCGATAGCATACTCCTGCCGTGAAATCAGTATAGTGGTGGCGACGGAAAAAGTGTGTTGTTCACCGCCTTGTTGTTTTGTAGAAAAGAAATGATTTGTTTTGTTTTTTCTTCTTCATGCTTCTAGTCAATGTGCTGCTATATGACTATACTTTTCTGGCGTTCACTAATATAGGTTAATAGGGAATATTCAAATAGAAGATGTCTTTGACATCTGTTTTTTTACGGTCACGTTTTAATGAAGTATAAATATTTATGTCTTTGGACCGACCTTTAAGCGCCGAAAAAACGTGACTGAGTTTTGAACCGTTGTTCGCAAGAGTCGGTTAGATGGTAAAGACAGAGAGCTGGCCGCTATAGTCCAAATAAAATAAAGTCCGTATAAGATTGGGCACCCACACAATTTCATATCATCCATTGTTGTATTTTATGAGTTGGCGAACCGGAGGAGACACGCGTTCTGCATTCGAAGGGAATTACATGATGCATATTTAATTCAATAATGCTATTAATATTGCAGAGAGCGTGAGGCAGGTGCATTTTCAATCTTATTCCTTTTCTTTCCTCCTAAAGGGTTATTTCAACAAAAGATGTAAGATCAATTGCATTAGATGCTTTAACAATATCCCTTTGTCCGCAATGCCTCTAAGAGTCACCTTACATGTAAACGAGTTTAACTGTTCAATATTTTCACCCCCTTCTCTTTCTTGAATTGAATTTGAATTTATTAACAACAGCACATCACAATAATGACAGTACATATGAACAATCATACAATGCAAAGAATAATACTAATACATGTATACATAACATAAGAGTAATGTTGATTGAACAGTAATGGTGTTAAAACGATATTTATATATAGCTCTGCATATTATTAAATGTACAAAAGACATTACGTAAATATGTGTATTACTATATTTAGGTGAAGTTTTTAATGGAAACTATAAGTAAGCACAAGTGCTAGTCGAGTCTTGTTCCATTCTTTGGCAATATTCTTAATATAAATACAAGTGTTAAACACATCTAAATATTCAGATATTATACGAATCAACGTGAATCACATACAGCTGGAAGAAAGCAACCCGTAATACTGGTTAATACAAAATGAATACTAATGCGCGACTTTTCATGAGGGCAAAACAAAGATTTTTTTAAATTTCAATTATTAATGTCATTGCTACTTTGACGTGCTCAACAACAACATAATACAGTATCATGTAACCTTTTAACATTTCTAAAATGAAAGAAGAAAAACAAAGGTTTAAGTGTTAAAGCATCATAGTGAAAGAAAACAAATCTTTGAACAAATAAAATCATCAATGTGTTCATAACAATGAAAAGGATGTATTAATACAAAAATAATATCATACGGATGTGCGTACATGCACAAATCATGTAAAAGCTTGAGGCAGCTATAATCGTTAACAAGCAAGTGTATACATATATAAGAGGAAGACAAGTAAAATAAAAAGGAAAAATGAAGGGGGGCAGATTGAGCCCACGTCATTTACATAGAAGGTAGGTGGAAAGATGTCTCTGAAAAGATAACCTCGATGTTTTTAATCTAATTTCATCTGGGAGATCATTCCACAGCTTTGTTCTTACAAACGAAATACAAAATTGCCCTTGCGTTGTCTTACATTGTGGTTGATAGGGTAAGCCATCTTCTTTTCTTCTAGTTGCATATCTGTGCTTTATCATCTGACAATAATCCCCTAAAGAGTGTGGTAAAACACCTTTTACCAAATCATACATATTATGTTGATACAATAAGTTCATGAAGTTGAAAAATATTTAATATTTGTAGACTTTGAACAAGAGGTTTGGAGTCTGTTCTAAGTGGACTGAATGTAATTGCTCTCTTTGCCATTTTTTTTCTTAGAACCTAGAGGAACTTTTTTCGCTATCTAAGATAGCTATCTAAGACATGGGCAGAGAGACATAATGGCAAAAGGCCAATAAATAGAGTGAAAAGGAGAGAAGTCAGAGAGAGGGAGAGAGATAGAGGGAGAGAGAGAGAGAGGGAGAGAGAGAGAGGGCGAGAGAGAGAGAGATTGAAACCAAAACTAAAGTAAGCATGACAGAGAGAAGAAGAGGAGAGGGAGAGAGGGGGCAGAAAAAGGGCACTAACACGACAAATAGACTGACAGATACAAGGTTGGGACCGTACTGGGGGGGGGGGGGGGGGGTGAGGGAGAGGGAATGCAGGCTGATCGAGAGACAGATGTAGAAGGACTAGTTCATCATAATTCGTAAAATCAATTCCAAACAATGCCAAACGTCATCTGTTTTCGTCTTGACTTGCATAGGCATGTTTACTGAAGTTACATTCTAGGGCAATATTTTCAGACAAATAGATTGAATATACAGAGCAGACAGCAGGTGGTAGCGTGTATAATGCGATTGCAGACACCGGCAATAATTAGAAACTATCAGAAACATAGTTGCATCATACGATAAGAATGCATCAGCGATCACACATAGCTGTATTAGATACAAGCCACAGGAGAACAATGTAGTAACCAATAAATAATTTACCAGTCTGTGGCCTTGAATTTGATGACGATACTAGGTCAGTCATTCAATGGAGCTCCGACGAGTGGTTTTGTTTGTTACACTTAAATATAAACTATGTCGGCTATATTAGTCATATTTCGATCAATGTTCTCTTTATACCATGTACGCCATTTTTAAGATGGTTTGGGAGAGCAGTCAGAGAAGTGGGTCGTTTTTTTTACCGGCCAAATATATCTCATAATTTCCACAACTTTCAAAACTCTAAAACGTCTTTTTCTAAATTCATTGATTTATCTATAATTGGAATATTTTCTCTTGATAAATATATATTTCTTAACATGTATTGTATTGTATTGTATTTATTAAACTTCACTGATGTACATCAATATTCTGTTTATAAACATAATTATAATCACTTTACAATGTAATGCAACAATCAATATTCTGTTTGGGAACATATACATCATATAAGTCAATTTACAATGTAATGTAACATATCAATATTCTGTAAACATATATACCGTATAAATCAATTTACAATGCAGTGTTTATAGCAAAACAAAAGGAAAATTATATTATAAAACATGAATGGTAGATTGGATCATTTGCAAAAAGCGCTAGAAGCTGCATAGGTGGAAATTAATAAATAAGGCGATAAGTCGGAATAGATAATGTCCTTGCTACAGGTGAATCACTCCTTTGATTCAATGCATAACATTCTGATAGCGAGTCGCTGATGAGAAGGGATCCCCAGCTCTGCGGGTATACTCGGTAAGTCAATGACCCAGCTAGTCAGAGGCATAGTAAGGATGAAGAGAGTTGGGGGTGAGGCTGGGATGTGCCGTGAACATGGTGGTAGTGGTGGTGGTGGTGATGGTAGTGATGGTGGTGGAGGTGCCCCCACCCCACCACCATCACCATCGCTACCATCACCCAGAGGGAGGGGGGGGGGGGGGTTATAATGATATACTTTAGATGCATGGGAATTGGCAAAGCGAAATAATCGAGGATAGCAATAGAAACGGAAATGTGAAACAGGTAACACTTTATCGTTTTACTTTCAACAAGAAATAATATAATCTATTTGAGTTTGTTATACTTTCGGGGAAAATTGACGATAGATAAACATATGATACGATGTGGGGCGAGGGAGGGGCATATTGTGTTTACGTTTATTTTTAATGTGTATCATGAAATGCTCTAGAAAATACGCCCTGCCTTGTTTATAGCATATTATAAATGTAATATTACCAGCTTTTCACAAATCATTACAACTAAAAAGAACCATATTGGCCCCCTCCACTCTCTCTAACATTCTTAAAGCCTTACCCATGTCATCCCTAATAATATTTTAGATCAATAATAACCATGATGACAATACCAACCATTTCAAACAAATCCATACTCATGCCCCCCATATCTTTTTTCACATTAACTAATTCAATTATTCATGTAATTAGACATGTCTCACATTATGATTACCATTTCTTCCCTCCCCTTGTTAGCCCCAATACATTTCCCATTAATTATTACAATATCTGGAGCTATTATACAATATTTTCGCCACCTCCTCTCCCCTTTGCATCCCCTCTCTCCTGGAGCGATGCATGTTACCCCTCTTGGGAGCGAGAATGGTACGCACTCCTTATTTTATATTCATAATGATCGCCGCAATCTCAGGAAAGTCTGTCTCGAGTAGGGTATCATTCTCCTTCCTGTGGTATAATAATGTATGATGATATGTGATAGTGCCACCTTCTACTCTCCCCCAACGCAACACATATACACATAATACACGTATGTATAGATATGCGATGCGGTTATGCGCATTTCAGCCCAGTACAAGTATAGCAAAATGAGTAAAAGACACAATTATATTGATGATGGTAATTGTGTCGTATGTTCCACAACACAATGCATGCATCTAGATAAGGGTTTCTAATTAATGTACAGATTTTTCATATTAAATTATCTTTTTTTTTTTTTTTTTTTTTTTAAATGTCTAAGGCATAATTAAGATTTCATTTGTTTGGGTCCTTTTTCTCCATTCTTTCTTCTTTCTTTCTCTTTCACTTATCTTCTTGTCTTTTTCCATTTTACTTTCCTTCTTATTTTCCTCCTCAATATTCATCGTATTTTTGTTGTTGTTGTTGATGTTTTTCTTGTTGTTCTTCTTCGCATCCACCTTGTTTTCTTCTTTTTTTTTTATTTATGTGAACCTTGTTTTCTTCTTCTTCTCCTTCTTCTTTTTCTTCCTCGTTAGAAAATTAAGCGTTTAATATTGTTAATGGGAATTCATTTTGCATAAACATTAGCACAACACGGAAAAACAAAGAGTCTTGTCTAAAACACGATCAACTTCAATTTGCGTCTTAACCACGCGAAAATCAATAATCATATAATTATATGGTTGTATCATCAACACAATTTATCAATATTTTGTATTCTATTTTATGTTCTAATAAACTATGTCTGAATCTTTCATTATTATGTAAACGAAGGAAATGTTCATGTCAAACAAACTTTATACAAATACATAAATAAAATGATATGCGATGAGAAGATGGAATGAACATTATGTGCGCAATCATACATTCATTCATATCGAATGGTTGAATGGTCGATGTGTTTCTAACATCGTTCATCTGGATGTCTATAAGAATTAATTGCCTCTTTCTCATCAATGAACCGTCATCTCACGGGGATAATCATCTCATCATATTTAAAGGATGCTTCATCATCAGCTATCCATGCTGAGATGAATGTCACTGCTTAACTTTCTTTCCTTTTCTTTACCTATCTTCGTCTATTCTTCTTGTTTGGTCTTATACATGTATCACATTGGACCTCTAGGAAGAACAGAGCCATTTTAACAATTGCTCTGAATAGAGCATTCCAGCTGTTTTTAATTCTTAATTTGTATTATATTTGTAAAATGTATTCTTGTATGTATTTGAATTTGTATACGGAAAATAAATCCAAACCAAACCAAACCATTATTTTCCACAAATGTATTTAAAGGAATCCGGTAACTTAATCTGAAACAAAATCCTGGATTTAGCTCATGCTGCAATGATAATTATAAACCTTTAGTTCAGTCAGGAATCCCATGACTTTTTAAGATATTTATGATTGAAATTACACATTTTGAAAACCTTTTGCCAAACGGTTTTCATAACACTACAGTCTATTGGGAAAAACGAGTATGGTAACATTGGTCTCTCAAAGATTTGTTACCTTTTTGAGGCACTTCTTGATCATTTTGAAGCGCAACTTTGTTTAGGGCTTCAATATTACACCATATCACAGACACTGATAACACGTAGGGCCGTGCATCTCAGATTCATGTTATGACGAAGATCATCTATGACCGTATTCTCGACATCACGCATGGCCCATTTAAACTTTGCTTAGTTTTCCTGTCCATAACTTACCCTTTCTTTCTCTATTATTTTCTTTAATTCTTTTAATTGTATTATATCGACACAATCAAAAGGATGTTCATAACCATGCTGTGATGCAGGTCATCTTAGGTCCGTTATCACAATGGCATGCATGTTTAGGCATGCATGTTTAATATGGAGAAATGAAGGTTATCGATTACAGAAAGAGTTTAATTTATAAAAATGTAATTCTTGGTTTTGAAGACAAAATAAACGATGCTTTGAATTGCATGGTGACTTTGATTAAGCATCAGTCATTCGTACAAAAGATATATAACAACATTCCGAATTTTAGTTCTTTAAAGAAGAAGAAAACTATTCAATATTATGAAGACGAGAAATATATTCATTCTATATCTGGTATGTATAACAATTTCGTTCTACTTTATTACATTAATTTTGTTTTATTTGAGTTAAATAAAGACTTTACTTCATTAATTTGTAAAATGTTCTGTTTGACTCAATAAAATAGCCTATGGAGGGCTAAAATGTTTTTTTTTTAAATAATTAATATGCACGTTGCCTTAGTTTTCTTCCCTTTTCTTACCTTTCTTTGGTTATACGTTTTTGTCATCTCTTCTAGTTGTTATATCTTTATTGTATTGTTTTGAATTATAAGTGAACCAGATACAAGCACTCGCTTAATCGGCTTTATGCCATTTGCATTGTGTTAAAGGTAATACAAAGTTTTGGAAAATTTTGAAAATTAGCTTGATAGTGATTCTTTACAATTGTTATATATTTGGACACCCCTGTAGATGTTTTATAAGCACTGACAATTTTAGCCCCTAAAACACTTTTGCTTTCGAGAAAAATTGAATATAAAAATTTACCGGTGCTCCCGGTAAATTTTGATAAATTTCAAAGAGCGCTTACGGCCGTACAATGGTAGCTGCGACCATGCAAATCTCAGAATATGTAGTTGTGATATATAGTTTTCAAGCGGAAATAGCCAATCGGTCGATTTTAGTCAAGAAATATTGTTTTATGGCTTTATTAATATATTGACCTTGAGAGGGAGCTGTATAACATAAAGAGTTTATTATTTATAATGTCATAACTTTAGACTCGATTTCAACCGTGAAAACGATCACTGAATATTGTAGGATAGTATATGCTTCCAATATGTTCATTTCAACCAAATTCATCACCCAAAACTATCATACCAAAACTTTGTATTACCTTTAACATTCTCTTAAAATCTATATGGCATGACGTTTATAGTATTTTGTGTTAGTATTAAGGTATTCAATATGAAGAAAAAATGACAGCATCAAGTGTAAGCTTGGGTGGATTTGAAATGAATACATTAAATTGAATACAACATTTGATTGAATTTGAACTTTAACCTCTTAGGTTGTGTGCACTTTTCCTTTACACAACGGGAAACAAATCTAATTGAATGAGTATGACATTTTGTTATTTCATTAAAACTGTTGTTTCTTATTAAATTGTATTTAAATAATTGAATTGTACTTCCCGGTAATGATATGGTGTATACAGTAGGAAGAAATTGACATTTGGCATTCAATAAGCCGACGGAGGGCTAGTATAGAGGCATACCAATTATTACAAGCATAACAAGAGAAGAACAGATTTTCTGTTATTATTGAGCATAAGATGAAATATATGCAAATATTCGCGTTGATATCATCAGCTGGTGAGCTATTATTATGTGACAATGATTAATACGCAGGCCTTATCGACATCTAACACGTAATTGATGCCGTACATTATTCCAAAGGAAATATTATTAGGGATTACAAACTATATTAACGATTACCTTTCTCTCTCTCTCTCTCTCTCTCTCTATATATATATATCCCTCTCTCCTTCTACCTCTCTCGTTCTATCTTTCTCCCGTTCGCTATCTATTTTGCAATCTCTACCGATCCAATGAATCTAATTAAAGATCGAAACTCTAGGCCCACCCATCTGCGACCTAATTATCGAGGCCTTCCACGTTTTCAGCATCGACAATTTGAGACGAGTTCAAACCAGGAATCTTATATTCCTATTTAGGAGCTCTCATTTTAATTCCACTGGCTTATGGACAGGCGCGTACGCAGGATTTTTTCAAGGGGGGGGGGGGGGGGTTTAACATTTATAAATCGGGCCGAAAATGGGGGGGGGGGGGGGGGGGGGGGGTAAGAGGACACTTTTTTTTTTTTTTTTTGGAGTCCCAAAAAAATCGCAACGACTCAGCTGACCGCTGAATAAGCGGGGGGGGGGGGGGGGGGGGGGGGGGGGGGGGGGGGGGTAAGAGGACACCTTTTTTTTTTTTTTTTTACCTCGAAATTTGAAAAATTGACATTTTGTTGGGGGGGGGGTAGGGTCACCTGTTTTTGGTCAGTCATGGGGATATTTTTTTTTTTTTTTTTTTTTTAATAATAAAAAAATAAAAAATAAAATTCCAAAAGGGGGGGGGGTTATACACATAAAAATACCAAAGGGGGGGGGGGGGTTAACCCCCAAACCCCCCCCCCCCCCTGCGTTCGCGCCTGCTTATGGATAATCACCAAGTCCTTCTTTTTTTTTTCTTTGTGTTTCCGTATCAATTTCCTCATGTACTGAACTCGGGTTGTTCAAAGTTTTCACACAAATGCCTCTAGATGCACTATCTCTACTACTCACTCCCCAACCTACCCACATCCACACACGCACACTCACATATACCCACATACGCGCATATCCATTTCCACACACGCACATACACCCCACCACACACAACACACACACACCCACCCACACTTGCAAATACAAACACTGACACATAAAATTACACACACGCATTTACACCCCATCACACACACACTAACCCACACACACATACGCACACTCCTTCATCTACAACAGCTAATTGACAATTAACTGCCCTTCGTCTGGAAATTAAGAATATCATAGCTCGTGTATCTTCCTTTTTAATATGTATTGACCTAATGAACCCTATCCCCACTGAAGAAAAATACTTCACCAGGGACCCTCTAGGAATGCTGAAACACTGTAGGGTGAGTAAATTTAACTCCTACATCCGATTTCTCCCTCCAATAGGTTCATAAAGAATACAATTTGAAAGTGTGCGCAGGCCTTTAATGAAAGCCAGCTAACAATACAGGGAGTGTTCAGTCATTCAAAATAACAGATTACGTGCATCACTGAGGAGCTCTCTTCTCTATGCCTAATTCTCCACCTGACCAGCATAAACAATATTGTCAAAATAATTTCCAATAATAAAACCAGGCCTAGTCTGACGAGCAGACCCTTTATTGAATATTTCATTTTTGTTAAAGATAATATTTCTCAGTGAAATTCTGGTATCTTTATCTATAACGTTATAGATTGGGGGGAACGTGCCGTGCTTAAATACGTAATATCCTGTTTTGAAGAATCACCCATATAATATCTTTGTAGAAAATGATTTAATACATACATATCTATGATATAGATAATTTGTTCTAAAGACAATTTGTTTGTATTGGTTTGCTAATAACTTGTTCATATTATGTCATAATGATATAGTTATCCTGGATAGAAGGGCTATGTATACTTGAACTATAACCATGATGATAACTTTCGTTACAATACTGGTTGAAATAACATTGACAAACACACAGTAAACACAACATGTAATGTTTGTTTTTGTTTTATGTGAAAATAAGTGAAGCGTATGAAATATACGATGGGTGAATTTATATAATGTGAACATTATATATTCTCGAAATAGAAAAGAGAATAAAAAAGGTTTTTATTTTGCTATCGGACTGATGCCAATATAACATACATTCTTTTCAAAGAGAACTGTGAAGGATCAAACGTTGGTTCTAATTGTAACCCCCACCCTCCCCTCATTGCAGAACCAGAAAGAAAGCCGACACAGTGGGCTATCGGCTGTAAAGAACAGGTTAACCCCTTAGGCTTAAACATGTTGTTATATTGCCATTTGCGACCGACCCAAACACTTTAAATATACAGTCGGCTTCTTATCAAAGTTCATTTTTTAAAACAAAATTCTGGGGAATCGTTTTTTAATGAATACAAAAAATATACATTAAACTTAAAGGACCCAAAACTGAAAAATGTCAGCCCAAAGAGCGGAGAAAAAAAGGAAAAAAAACATCGACCGACCAAGGTGATGGCACCTAAAGGGCAATACAATATTTTTGGGAAGGCCTTATGTTTATGAATTACTGGATATGCCTCTTTTGCAACACGACGAAACGAAGGAGCATCTTAATTCCGACGTATAAAGGAAGCCCCTCCTCAGTTTCCTCGTTAGAGGACTGTACATAAGTCGGAAACTGTTCCAGGGCATTTAAACAATAGGCTAATTAGCAGACCTAGTATGCTGACCTCACCTTGGGCGCTGGCCTCTAGATCTTAGTCACATCGATCCTAGCGTTCATTATCTCTCTCTCTGATTCCATTCATTTACAAAACACACGCAATAAACATACGTTAATTAGTCTGGGTAATGCTGTGATAGGTCACGTGACTTGCGTATAAAGGTATCTATATGATATGGTCATTAGAGTGAGGGGGTGGGTTAGGGGGCGAGGGTGAGGGGTGAATACTGTCAGAAAAGATCAATAAGTTGGATAGATCATCACGCAGCTTAACATGCATGACCACATGAGCACACTGAAGATACTATGTGAGCTGGGTGTTCAGATCCCAAAACAAACATGATAAAATATAAGCTTAGTATAAGGTATTGTATGCCGCTCTTGTATAGCGTAAATCACATTACAACTCCATATGCTTCAACAGAACTGTTGATATTATTATATCTGTGAAAACAAATCTTATCCCAATAAACATAATAAATTATAGTTCATTTACCGATATTTATTGATGATTGTAATGAATTGTTAGCCCTACTTGAGCTAAGATAACAGCCATTGTTATAGGAAAACCCTACTTTGTATGTAGGTTTCATTATTCATCGATTCTTGGAAACATAAAGGTCGCACAGATACATCGAACCTGCTTATTTATTAGGTACTGTTGCATGACTGGTAGATAAAACCATTTTATATGATAACAAATCTATAACAAGAATCGCTAAAATGTGCAAACCAATATTTCAAATTTTGAGAACATATTATCCACCTTTTTCCCCAAAAGGAATATCATAAATGCACTTGTTTTAAAATGAATTTCATCACAGAAGTAATTTGGGTACCATAAATAAAAATATATCTATATATCTATATAGATATATATATACACACATATAATGTAAATGCACGCATTTAGTATAGATGTTACGATTGCATATATACGCCTTGCATATTCAAATTACATGTCGGACCGATGCGATCTGCGTGACCGCGCATACTAACCAGTATCCAAATCAATAACATTGATACTGTGGTATTGATATGCGCCTAGCCCTCATAGACCACGTGTTAATTAAGATATAGTGTATGGGTATAGGTATGACAGGTCAGGCAGAGGGGAGGTTGTTATCGAGTAAGCAATTAGATTACGCTATTAATTGGATGGCGTCGTGCATAAACACTATATGTGTCGATCAGTAGGTGAAGCTATTTCCGCGTTAACTGTTTCGCTAAACATGCCAAATTGGAAGAATAATGTATAGAGGTGTGTGCGTTAAGAAAAGTGATTAGCAATTGTATTTGTGCGTTTGCGATTTATCGTATAGGCCTATCTAAGTGTTTTCAAAACTAGACTTTAATAACCTGTCAGCTATAATAATTTTTTACCCACTCAAGTTTCGATATGAAATACAGATTCAGAATAACGCATCCCATGATGCAACTATCGCAGCATCTGTTGAGAATGCACTACAGTCCTTCCTCTAAAAATAACTAGAATTGCTCTTTATAAAAGTATAACAGGTTCTCCTGTAGAAGTACAATATTCAATTTAATGTTTGGGAAGTGAAAGTGTGTCGATAAAAAAGGCTTTTCTTCCTAAATATTGATTTGATTTGCTTTGATTCATTTATTTATTAATTCACGGTAAAGACCCAGTTCAGTTGTTAGACTGTTTTACAATGGGGCCGTACATATACAATAAAAATACAAAACTAAACCATATATCATATAAAATATAACGAAATAGTAGAATTACTGTTGACACACCGAGTAGAGATAAATTATATGAAATTCGAATACATGTACACGTAAATGTAAAGTTTGTTTGGTTTAAAAAACATGTCGGTAACCTACTTTTATGTAGGAATGAACAAAATGTATATACAATTTTAAACAAATCCTTCTGAAATAAAATCGAGACTAAGTATTACAACTTAAGAAAGAAAGGCACTATAAAGACGCACCATTTTGTTGGCAGCATGTAAAACAACGTGGCACAGCTTTAAAGATAACAGCCACGAATAAAGAGTACATAGTTCAAATCTCAGAATAGAATGAAGATAAATAGCATCAGAGGTAATCAGAGATCATATTCATGATCGCATAGTGAGACTACTGAACGTTCATATCACAACATTCCAGCTTCCCACTTAAGCACAGATTCATGAAGAATTGATGAGAACATGAATAACTTACCACATATCACAGCGCCAAAACATAATTATAGAATTTCCGCGAGATAATAATAATCCAAGCACAGCATTAAGAGCACTGAGACTCCCAGCAGAGATGCAAGAGTAGCTCCGTCATATCACATGACACGCACGCTTGGTGGCGCGCTCTTCATTGAATGCTGGAATTACGCGGGAAAAGATTTGATGTTAGGTCCGTGGTGGAAAACAGACGGTCGGTCGAATGAGGGGGGATAGTAGGTAGCGGACTGCTTGGCTGGTTTATTACGTACAAACTTACTACTGCGCACAGCGCTGCTCGACCATAGGGTATCCCAAGAAAAACATATCCACTTTAGATGTAGTTAGGTGTTAATGGTCTGCAGTTAATGATGACCCGTTTTGAAAACAACGTTCAACATTATCAACGTATTAAAGCAAAAATATAAAAAACAATAATTGGGTAAATTATAACTCTGAATCATAAGCATGGCGAGTGTCTAAGTACATGACAAGTGTTCTATGCGAATTGTGCTCAACACGCCAAATAGAATGACATCTGTTCATATCACATCGTCGTCAATAGAAAGCAATGAATATTGGTGAAAAAATGCAAGTAATTCATGTTCTTTTGTTTACAAAAAGTAAAGGATGCAATTTCATTGTCAGGTCAAACATCAGTGGTTTAATATACAGCGTATACATTGTTAAAATCATATCACTGATAAACATGATAGAAATGATGCTATACAAATGAAAAAGAAATCAATTACAAGCAGTTTAGAGAACAAAGAAAAAGCCAGTGATGAAAATAAGAAAATATTGATAAATGTAAAAAAGAGTAAACAGTGGAGATGAAGGTCATTTCTCAGACTGGGAGAGAAGTCTGGGTTATAACAAATTTGTATTTCACTCTTGGTCATTTATTTATTAAGATGGAGAACGCGTTAGGCCTTCACAGAAGATAAACACAAATCAAGTTTAATCTCATGTTTTCCAAATTTGCTCCATCCATTGAATCTCACTATGCTGTTTCAAACTCTATGACACATGTTATCATATATCCTGTATCCTTATCAGAGGAAAACGGCAAACAAACATTTTCCTCTGCCCAATGTAAAGAATAAACCACAAATCAAATATTATCATCGCGAAAATGAAATGAGATGAAAAAGTGTACCCTGTAGTACAGTGTATAAGCAGCGGTATCGGCACGCACACGGGTCAGTGAGCTGCTCGTTTTCCCGCCTTTTCTTAGCTGGCTTGCTCCCGTGTCGTCCGCACTCATCCATGCCACCCGCTTCTATTATGATGCGTTGCAAAATGAATTTAGATTTTTGTTTGACGGGAGGGAGCTGTGAGTCCTGATAAGCTTTGATTTACATCAAACCAGGGTAGAGCAGAAAGTATGATTGAATCAATGCAGAGCACGTTCACACTGCCCCAGATGTGAGGTCGTGGTATTGAGATGGAGATACATAAGATGCGATTGCGATTGGTATTGTGTGGGCGAACTTATTATTTGTACTCATGACAAAACGAAATAATCATGAGTATTACAACGATGATGTTGAATAGTGTATTTGTAAAGCGCTTAGAGACATTTGCATTAAGCGCTATATAAAAATCAAATATTATTGTTATTGTTATTGTTATTGTTATTGTTATTGTTATTGTTATTGTTATTGTATGGAAGCAGACAAAATACAAGAAACAGGATGTTCTTTCGGTCATATTTCATTCAAATTTTTCACCAGCATGCTCTCAGATTGTTCTGCTGTCTTTTATAGTAGTTGAACCTTTCCTGAGGAAGAACAGATCATATCTGTAGGTTGATTTTCTTCTTAAATAGTCCTTGTAGAATATTTAAGTGTTTTGTGTCTTTATGTGTTATGATGTTTGTGTTCTATATTTTATGATCGTAAATAAAAACCAAACCAAACAAACCATTAAGGTTTGATTGTTTTTTAAGCTGACTTTCGACATTCCCAAGAGCAAAGGCAGTGAGAAGACTGTTCTGCTGCCTAGACGGAGATGTAGCGAATGATTTATCACTCACTTTAACAGAGAATGTACTGAGCAATGGGAACGCGCCATAACCGTCAAACCGCCATTAAGATGAATCACATTCCAATGCAGGTGGCATTGAATACACTGCGTTAAATATAAATGAGGATATAAATAGACTGGTTTGTGTGGACGCGGTGAGTAGTGCTAGTCTAGACTAAATCATGGAAATCAAATTAATTACGGACATGAAAACATTTATCACAAACTGTTTAGTATAGCTCTCCTTTGAAGATTGATCAAATTGAATTATAGTGATATATTTAGTGGAGGACTGTTTGTTTATTGACTTAATCATATTTGAAAGTATTAAATTATATTCTTGATTACTCTATAACATAAATCATCTGTTTATCGAGTGAAATGGTTTCGTGTCAGTTAACGATATTTTTTACTCGTAGGTGAACCTTGTTATTATATAGCAACCAGTCTCGTTTTTGTTAATTGTAATATGATACTCAAATCTTATGTATAGAATTTGGTTACCCATTGTGTATTTTTCTTTAACCTTATGTTAGGCTTTAGATAACGAGAGTCAGGCTCGACTAGCACATGTGCTTTAAACAAATAAAATTATACCATCGATCACAAACTCATTGTAAATCGTCATTTATTGATTATTATACTCTTGACACTAAATTTACTTATAACTATATGTTTTTACTTTTATAATGTATATCGTTGTAGAACATGTATTTTAATTCATGTAATGTTTATATTCATGTTATATTGACATTGTCATTGTGAATGTATATATCTTGTGTTTCAACGTTTTCAATGGTGGGGAATAAATAAATTCAATTCAATTTAATTCAAGTCAATTGATTAAGCAGCCACTAAGAAAATAATACAATTAGTGAGATATGAAAAGCTAAGGCCTGTTTACCATAATTGTGGATATGGTGGTTATATGGTCTTTCGAACAAAATTTCCCAAAGATATTTTCTGTTTGGGTTTAGTCTTGGAAGAATGCGAATAGGATCTGAATAGGATCATTACCCGCTATTCTTTATAACGTCCTTTATTGATTCCCCAACCAAAAACAGTTTTTAAAAAGTAGTTTTCTAACATAGCTCCCTCTTTGTACAATACACTCCCCAAATATGTTACGTCAAGCTTCTCTTTTTCAAATCTTTAAAAAGAAATGTCAATTTATGTGGTATAATAACATGGCTGTTATAATAATAATAATAAATAATTTTTAAATAGCGCTTAATACAAATGTCTCTAAGCGCTTTACAAATATATTATTACTTGTTTATCTATTTTCCTTACTTTTGTAACTCTCGCAATGTTATTGTTTATATATGTCACTTAATATTTGTACATTTATATGTTTTAGTATTTTATGTTTTTCTTTGTTGTTATTGTTGTTGTTGCTGTTCATGTATGTTTTATATTGCAGCAGTGCATCACTTTGAAGCTTCTTGTAACTGAATGAACTGCCCTGTTTTGTGAAGAAGACATGAATAGATAAAGAATAAATAATAAATATATTCCCATCCTCGTTTCACATCTTCAGTAGATCAACCCCCATCAATTTCATTCGAACCGTAATACCATCATTAATACAGTCAAACCTGCTTTAGTGACCACCTGTCTACAAGGACCACATTTTTTTGTTTCCCTTGAAGATGGTTTCTCATTGTAAAATGCCCTAAAGGAACCCGTCTACAAAGACCACTTTTTGTGTTTCCCTTGGGCGGTCGCTGTAGACAGGTTTGACTGTATATAATATTTAAAGATACCTACCGATGCCAGTTTCAATAAAGTCTTAATGAAGTTATTGAACTTGATGGTTTATGGTATCTGTGATGAGAATATGATAATGGTGATGTAATACATACATTCAACAATAATTAAAATATTTTCCTTTTTCTTGTTTTTCTTCATTTATCATTTATTTTAAATAATTATGTTTCATTCTCAGTGATTGTACTAATATGCAAATACTTTTCCAAACTCAAATAAATAAAAAACCTGCATTTATGTTAATACAGTTGCACTGTGGCTACAATATAACATGACCAATTCAGTGCAATTTCTTTCCCAAAGTTCAAAATCAGGTAAGTCACTCTTAATCACTAAACATCGTATAGAATCCAATGGATAGAGACAGTGCTTTTTGCTATGTATTTCAATGTTCAATTCAATTCAATTTCATTTATTGTTCAACCATCAAAATATATATACAGTCAAAATAAGTAACATCAAGAATTTAAAATGACGCAATGATGGTTTGGTGACCCCGGAGAAAGCAGAGCTTATAAAAAGGGGCCACCAATACATAAACAAATCAACATTAATTATACCAAAAAAATATCATCATCGAACATTAATATAAACAAGGAAAAAAAAGAGAGAAGTACACTTCTGCAGCAGCAGCAAAAAACTGTATCTACATGTATATAAGAGGGCAGTACAAATGAAAGCGAACAAGAATATCAAGAATATATTATAAAGAAGGTAAGATTTCCCTGCTTAGCTTTTTAAATCTGGAAAGAGTTGAGCTGTTAACTGAATACGCACATGTACTTTTCCATTTTTTTATTGAGAGTATGTTTTCATAGTACCATCTGTATTTTGTATAGTACATCTAAAGATCAATATACTCCTAGGGGTATTACACTCCTCTCTTCGGTTTCTCTGTTTACACACGCACTTTTCAAAGACTCCTGATGGTCCATTCATGTTAAAGCATTACTCATTTCACACCTAATATCCGGTTCTCAAAACACCCAGCTCCGATCCAGCCAGCACGACAATGATCATGGTTGGTAGTATGATTGCTATACCAGTCAATGACAGGTGCGCCTGTATATACACGTGCTTTTGTTAGAAACATGTTCCGCGTTTTAAACAACAGTCTGTCTTCTTGCCCAATCGATCCTGAACAGAAAAGTAGTTTGGGATATGCTTCCCAGAATAGTCTGGTGGCGCAGCAGCAACTTTTGTAAAGATGGGCGAAACAAAAATTAAAGCATTGTTTCCTCAGATTATTCGCACACAACATAGAGCACCAAGAATGAGAGCCTTTTTTATATCAACATTTGGATCGTTCTTTTTGATTAACTGTAATAACTCGATTTTATGTCTACATTCAATAATTGAAGTATTTTTATCGCTCTAAAATTAAAAAAATAGAGAGGGGAAGACACTGAGATAGGGAAAGCAACGTGAAGACGAAGGTAACGCGGTGCCCCTTCCACCCGCTCTTTTTAGATTCGATTGCCGTGTTCCCTTGCATTCTATCAACCCACACCTGCCCCCTCCCAGTAACCCCCCTTCCAGTAGCCCCCCCCCCCCCCCCCACCCCCAATGCCTGGGCCTATGCTTCGCCACTGCTCACAGTCGTGTTATAATGAATGGATACTCACCGTCTGCAGGACACGTGATCGATATACTCTTAAGTACATACAACCCACATCAAATGTTTGGAATGTGTACAAAAAGAGAGTAAAAAACTGACCTTGGAATTTGTATTGCATATCACGTCGCAATGTGTATTCACGTGGATATCAACTTGGTGTTATCCGTTCATTAAAGTTACGTGTATACATAGTGAATATATCGGCATGAAGATTTAATCAAGCAATATCTGCGAGGGTTTTCAGTAGAAAAATTGTTTTTGAGTACGCATACTAAATCAAAGTTTTCTCACAGATTCTGTTTTGAAGATATTTATTTTGAACGTTTCCCACAAGATGGATACATAAGAGCAAGAGAAGAAGATATGTGAAGAAGGAGAAGGAGAAGAAGAAGAAGAAGAGGAAGAAGAAAAAGAAGAAGAAGAAGAAGAAGATGATGATTATGATGATGAAGAAGAAGAAGAACTTAGGAATAGAACATTCGCTTACCTTGGTAGGGTTCCCTAACACTATCTGTAGACGCTGAAAAAGAAAAGAAGATAAATTAGGATAATTAAATTGCGGGTAAAAAAATACCCTGCTAAGACCTGATATCATTTAGACGTTTAAATACAATTAACATGTAAGTCTCATTAAAAAAAGAAAAACCTCCACGTCCTTTGACTCAAAACTGTTTTTGTGTCAGAATAAAGCATAAGTGGTGAATTTATTATTTCATATATAACGAGCTTTCAGACCTAGCTCTCCTGTTTATGGGTTTAATTTGTCTGATGTATTTTACATGCGAGCAATGCACGCTTACGTCTCAGTTGGGCATAGCAAGATTTTATTTGTAGTTGAATATAACTGGTGTATTTTCCACATGAATTATACTTGTTTTATTTAAGCTCGCAAATTGAAGACAAGTTCGGTATAAATCAATCGCGCGTATTAATCATAATAGAAATATAAACATTTCTTTTTAATGAAATTAAATGCACTACACATGAGAAGGAATATGATCTGATTGACGTTCAACATGTTTGTTTAGAGTGATAAGTATGAAGAAAGTGACGTACATAATCCAATAAAATAATATGTCAATCTGTAAAAACAAACAACTGACGGAGGTCTATCCATATTTTACACAATTTGTGTTAATGCATGGTCTGTTCTGACAGTTAATGTGGTTAGTGAAGTGATGTTTTGTTTGTCTATTACTACATTTCGCTTTGGTAGATTGTTTGCCTTGTTTGCTAATGTATGGAACAGTCGAGGCACCTAGCAAGCAATCGCTCCACAATCATGTAAGCATTGTAAATGTACTAAGATGTACGAATAGAATTTTGGAATAGTACTATTAATGCCTAAAACAACGAAAATCATTATATATAAGGAGGATGTGAGCCAAAGAGATAGAGAGATAAACATACTTCATTACCGATTCAATCAAAGATTGAAGACGTATATACAGTGAGGCCAGCTAGACCGTGAACATAGAAAAAAGGAAATAACCGCAACTAAATCAGGACTATTTATAAGATTCATTTGCATTTAAAATGATCAAGGGAAGATGTCGAATTATATTAAATAGCTTAGTCAAAGAACGATGTAGATTCAAGCAGATATATTGTGTTGAAAAGTTTGCTACATCCTGTTGAATTACTAAAAGAACAGTTCTCATGAAGCGCCAACAAACCAAAGAAAAGGTGTCAACGCACTTGGTTTGTATATTGTCATCAGATATGGTGACATGATACAACCAAACGATTAAGGAGAATACATGATATAAGTTCTTTTGTATTAGTGATGTAGACTTTGTGGTACAACTGTCAAAAAATAATAAAGAATAAGAAGAAGTAGAAGTGGATGAAGAATATACGAAATTGAATAAGGACAGGAAGATACAGGAAAAGAAGGGAATACGCAGAAATAGAAGGGAAACAAGAAAAAGAAAAAGAGGAAGAAGAAGAATATGATGAAGTAGGGGAATAAGGAAGAGAAGGAGGAGAAGAAGAAGAAGAAGAAGAAGAAGAAGAAAGAGGAGGAGGAGGCGAAGAAGAAGAAGAAGAAGGAGGAGGAGGAGGCGAAGAAGAAGAAGAAGGAGGAGGAGGAGGAAGCGAAGAAGAAGAAGGAGGAGGAGGAGGCGAAGAAGAAGAAGGAGGAGGAGGAAGTGAAGAAGAAAAAGAAGTAGAAGAAGAAGAAGAAGAAGAAGAAGAAGAAGAAGAAGAAGAAGGAGAAGAAGAAGGAGAAGGAGGCGAAGAAGAAGAAGAAGAAGAAGACGAAGAAGAAGAAGAAGAACAGGGGGAGAAGAAGAAGATGAAGAAGATGAAGGAGATGAAGAAGAAGACGATGAAGAAGAGGAAGGAGATGAAGAAGAAGAAGAGGGAGGAGTAGAAGAAAAATACGAAGGATGAGAAGGAGGAGGAGGAGGAGGCGAAGAAGAAGAGTGCGCGACATGCATGATTTGCATGCGTTTCAAGTGAAATACAAAATAACAAATCAGTAATGTGATAAGGAATCCTATCTTTCTATCCTGAGCAGATGCAATTACATTACGCTGTGTTATCTTACCGTTCCCATGGGAATAGCTCATGAATAAACATCACTTTTTTAGTTCCCTTGCTATGATTTATTACATTAAACCCGGCACATGTTGAATAGTGAAAGCATCGAATCAAGTTAAAATCTAACTAAATTTCTGTTCTCTAAAAGTCCATTCTTGCGACACCATTCGCGTAATTCCAAACAAACATCGACACATCATTTCGTGGTAAGAATGTTCCATAGAAAATGAACACTTACCCAATCATCAAAACATGAATGACAGTAAAACATTATGATGAGGCGGGGTTGGGGAGGGGAGGGGTGCAGCAACTTTATGATTTACATGCTTATCAGCCTCTCCTCCCCATCCTCTCTATCTTGCTTCTTCTCCTCCTTTTCTCCTCCTCCTTTCCATTATCTTCCTCTTCCTCACTTTTTCAAATCTCCTTCTCCTCATCTTTAAACTATTAATTACCACACCATTTCACCAAATATTGGAAAATGTGAACAAGGGTTTAACTAGATAACGAATAATGTGAACACTAACTGTCTGGTATGCATGCAACCTAGCAGTGAATCAGTGTCATGTTAGATTAACTCCCTCGTTAAGTATAACACAAAATGAGACTGCGTTATGACTGCCAGCTATATTGATACAAGTACCTCCCCGAAATATGGGTTAATGACCACAAGATAGATCCCTTGTAGTCGATTACAGCGTCGTGGCGCCAAATGTAAATTGCGCGGGAAACATGGTATCATTTGCTGTCTGCTCCATGTCACAAGATTGTAAGATAGTCATTAATCTCAGCCTGCGATACGATCAATGTTCATCTTCATATTATGCAAATATAACTAAGCTTGGGTTCAACGACTCTACGAGTCTATAGTGGATGTCAGGAAACCAATTTTGCAGTGCCATTTTCAATTTCAAAAATTTAAGGGAATAAATCATGAAGTTTAATTATTCGCACACGGGCAAGCAAATTTACCGTTTTAATACAGAGTTTTGAGCAACCACGTTCTTGAATACTACTTTCTATAGCATACATGTACATGTATGTTTATCACTTGCGTTGCATTTCCGTTCAAAGTTATAGACGAAACAAGATAAGCAGGTTTATTTCACTTGCAGATTTACTTTGACAACCTGTCCTTAGTTTGACGCAACTCCAATACAAATAGTTCAGGCAATAATAAGAAATGTGACAAATTATGACTACATTGTCATTGTAAGTGAATGAAGAATGTCAAGAACAAGTACAAGGATATATAAAGGAAAAGCAATATTAATTTTGTTAATCTTTGTTCGTTTGATTATTTCTTCTTTCTTACTTCAGATGTTTTTGAAGGGGGTAGGGTGGACAATAGACCCTCCTTTATGTGTCTGTCTGCCCTCCCCCACCCCTCTCTCGGTTTCTGTTCTTCCGAACATTCTGACTTGTTCGATGTATTAATTTTTATTAATTCATTCTTTCTTTAGTCTTTTTTCCTTGGGAAGGGGGAGAAAGTGGTCAGGCATCGACCTCTTCCCTCTTGTGTATTTGTATGTACCCTCCCCTACACACACTACACACTTCTCTCTCTTTCTCTCTCTCTCTCTCTCTCTCTCTCTCTCTCTCTCTCTCTATCTTTCTATGTCTCTCTGCTCTTTAACAAACCCTATCTGCCTGTATACCATGCCATTAATTAATGCATTTTGTTCTTACTGCCACTAGCGCCCGTATACAGTGCGCGTGTGTATCTCAATAGAAAAACCAAATAGTTACAGAAGTGAATGAAAAGTATTCTAATGATTTAGTTATAAATGGTCATCAGAACGTGTTCAATTGGAAAGGAGTGCGGGGCTCTCATGACGACAATTAATCATCTTAGTAGAAAACCCTATCTATCGATCCATTCGTGTGACTGATTGGACAGTTATATTCTTGAACACGTACGCGTAGTCATTAACCATCCTCATTGAAAACCCGTTCACAACAGTGAGACCGTCACAATACAGATAATATATTGACTATAAAATGATATCACCTCGAATGGCACTTCAGTCAGTCGGTTCTGAGTCGGTTTGGAGTCGGCGTGGGGTCGGTCAGGAGTCGTTATGGAGTCGGTTTGGATTCGGTGTGGGGTCGGTATGGAGTCTTTATGGTGTCGGTTTGGAGTCGGTGTAGGGTCGGTGTAGGGTTGAGATGGAGTTGGTTACGAGTTGGTGTGGGGTTGGTATGAATTCGGTTTGGCGGTTTGACTGAAATTGCCAAGTATAATGCACCGTAACTTCGTAAGCCAACAAAACCTCCTCCAGAACGACGTGAAAACCGAACTACCCTGAAGTTACAAATATGTGTCAGTTATCGGTCGGACCGTAGTGGATCAGGCGGTGTGACTGAGGTGTCAACGGAAACAATTTCATGTGATACAGAAATGCACCATGTGGATTTGAATGTGTCCTTTGATTAACTGATCCGAACCCCCAACCAATCCCTTATACACCTATCCTCTTCAGAATAACCCTGTTCAAATGAATTATGACTCTCTTGGACTATATCGTTTTAATTTTGACAAAATGTTCCATCAAATAATTCGGGTTCGAAGCACAGGTACGTAACGTCGTAATATTAGTGTATTTACGAATCACACTATTTGCATATTCGTCTTCTTTTAGGCCTGCGGCACCACAATGTCTGAAACATAATTTGTCACATATTTCCACCCACCCCCACCCCATCCCCACCCCCAAAACAGAAAAAGAGAGAAGAAGAAAAAAGATTACAAAGAAACCGACAAGACCACAGGAGGTAGCCTTGACACTGTTCCAATGTTCACACCCTTGCCACACCATAATATAAACCAATGTGTTATTTCAATAGGGTGCGAAAAGAAGTACAAAATGATATAAATTTATGTTCAAAGACGCGATTGCAGCTGCATGTTTTGATAAAGGCTTCCGCTTTGCTCAAGGCAAGATCCAGGTGAAATTATCTTTTCTAAAGCCCCAGTATCCGCTAAGATGTAGTGATAAAGACGATGTTGCATGTAGCTCGTCGTCTGAGAACATGTTTAGCTACGGTTAACAGACACAGCAATGAGGGCATTAGTAAGAATTATAAGATGATGAAGCATATTCTAATTAAATGATAGAGCGTACACGTGACCAGGCATTTATTTTGCATAACATGTAATTTTACTAATGACCGGTCATTTAGGAAAATCATGTTATAGAACATCATTTTATAAAACTAATAATACACATCATTTTGTTCGGACATTAGTAAAATTACCCACACTCGGTACCTTCGAAACATTCCAAACACCCTCGGCTATCGCCACGGGAGTGTTCCAAATGTATTTTGTGTAGGCGATTCTTACTTCCCTCACTGCTGTGTATTATTTGTATATTACCCACACAAGGTACCTTTGGAACAGTCTAACACGCCCGGGCCAATAGCCTAGGGTGTTTGGACTGTTTCGGTACAGACTGTGGGTAATTTTACTAATGCTCGAACAAAATGATTATTTGTTTTATAAGATGATGTCTAGTTTGTATGTTTGTATGTTTTATAACATGATGTGTCAATGACACGTCATTAGCATTTGATAATGACCGGTCATTATCAATATTACGTGTAAGGCAAAATAAATGCCTGGTCTAGTGAACGTTTTCAATTAGGATCCACGTCATCATCTTATCAATTTTCGAGAGGAGTTAAGACATATAAGTTTGCGAAGAAACAATCACATAATTACATAATGAAGAGATAATGACTATACTTCACAACGAGGAAAACAAACTACTCCTCACAACAGTACAAGCGACTTGATCAAAAAATAGAGAACAAAATTTGAAGCCACCGACTAAATTTGATCAAAGCGAATCGTATTTTATATATCAACTCAATTTTAATAGGAGATGCTTTTTCGCAATCCCTAGAAAATAATGTGTGGCTTTGATGAACATACGAATTATTTGTTGATATCAGATATTCTGTCCGAATACTTAAAATATGTTTTAGATGGACGTAAGAAAAGCCAGGAAACAAAATCGTCAAGATGAAATAACAATAATTCGAATTCGTGTAGGGAGGAAGAAATGACAATGTATCTCTAAGGAGGAAGCATAATGGCATAGAGTTACTACATCGAATAAAAGAAGAGTAACGACTTTTTTTCAGCAATAATGTAAACCAATATTCACTACAGCATCGAGTCTCATTGTGTTTTTCTCTTAGGAATGAAAGGAAAAACCCCTGGCAGTATGAACAAAAGAAATGAAATATTCACCACTACATCTCAACCACCGCATTTGTGGGTACGACAAGGCTGTATACTTACTCTTCTCGCAGTAATCAAAATTAGCTTTTCTATTTTCTGATTTTAACCGCTGAAAATAACAATAAGTTTGTCGATACACACATATCTGTTTAAAGAAAAAAAAACGACATGAATTTGGCTTACAGGGCAGACCTAACTTGAATGTTAAAGTTAAGCTTTGAACAAGTGCGGCCTATAAACTTGGTATGACTCGTGTATGGTATGTATGCTCTATTTTATTCTGTGAAGGACAAGATTGTACTTAGTGTTTGAGACGTGATATTTCCCTTTTCCGTACTCTTTTTCCTCTTTCCCCTCTTCTTTGTCTTCTTTTGTTTTTCTTTTTTTTCTCTTTTGTTTTCTTCTTCTTCTTTTTCTTTTTCTTCTTCTTCTTCTTCTTCTTCTTCTTCTTCTTCTTCTTTTTCTTATTCTTAATCGTCATCATCCTCATCATCATCATCATTATCATCATCATTAAGATCATCATCTTCAACATCATCCCTTTCATTTGTTTTCTTGGTGGTCTGTTTTCACCAAATAAAATCAAAACAAAATAATGTTTTGAAGCACCCGCTATGTTTATCTTCCCATTTATATGTGCATTTATTTGGTTTTCTTTTCTGCGCAAACCACATTATGATTTCATATAAACGTCGAATATTGGCCTTAAATATACTATCTGTCATCGAATGTTGTAAATCAGATCAATGCTATATAGAAGTAAAATCAAAGATGCACTTTAATCGTCATTAGTGTCAAGCCAAGGTATATTAACACGTCTTTTCACGTTGAAGATCTCAGCCTTGTCTAGGGACAGTCAAAGTATACTTTAGAGAATGCTTGAAATATTCATCAAAACATTTCATACATCACTCAGACGGCCCGTTCATATTCGGTACTTTCGATTCGTCAACGCCTCTTTTTCGTTTTTCTTAAAAACCCAGCTGTCAAACATTTTAAAGCAAATTCGTTTTGTAGTTTATTAACTGCAATCTTGAACTTTCATCTTTGTTTGAATCAGTTAAATGTTGAAGCCTACACCTTAAGGTTTTGAACAATGTAGTTGATTCATTTAAAATCCTTATTCTGCATTCAAGCCATGTGAATTTGTAATATTCTCACACACGTAAAATATTGTCCGATGACCAATGTACACGTTACGCTATTACTGACGCAGGAATGCGTCATGACTGGCCCATTCGCTGACGCTCCATGTTAGCATGACATCTTATCAAGCATGTTAAGTCAATAATCACAGACGCAGGTACCTATTATCGCACTGCTCATTGTGCATTTGCTTTCTGTACTGAGTGACTTTCACATGATGCGTCAAACTCACAGCCAGCCGCTGACACAGTCCTACGTCAAGCAAACGATGCCTCGTGTGCAACGGATATTATATGCGCAGTGTGAATGGTTCATAATACCCCTGACGCGTTGATCCCTACGATGGGCCATCAGGGGCGAGAGAGCGGATAAGAGCTGAGAGAGATTTACGGATTTACAAGACAACCAAGCTCGTCTGATCTCTCTCGTCTTCTAGCTAAGAAAGGAAAGGCGAGATTTTCGACATATGTTTATGACATGTCTTGACGTAATGTAGCTTGGGTTGGGCACGAAAGTACAACGCCATCACACGCCATTTGATGCTGCCAAGGTCCTCCCGCTAAATGGTGCATTAGCCTTCTTGCCGCTCTTAGATATGTTGGAGAAAACTACCCCCCTCCTCCCCCTCCCCTCTTGATCTTCACATTCTAAGGTCGTTGATGGGCACTTCCGTGCACTCTGTCTCATACGCCATGAGACCTTTTTTTCTCCCATTTTTTTCTTTAAAAATGAAGTTTAAAAAAAATCGTTTGACGTAACAATAGAAGAATTTGGTGATAACATATCATTATCAAGATATCGTTCGAAATTAAATAAACGTTGAATGGGACATATCTTTTATAATATCCCTGAAACAATATGCTAATAGACTGAAATACTCGAAACCTCTAATGATGCATTTACCCATGAAAAGCCGTTCCTCATGGATACAGATCTTTCTTTCTGTTTCTCTCCCCCCCCCCCCCCATCTTCCAATGTATGCCGGTGGCAGAGAGATATTTTTCAAACGGGGGAGGGGGCATTGGTTTTATGTTATAATTTAAAACTGCAGTTTAAATGCCTGATCTGTTTAACCCTGTTTAATAATAGGTAGGTGTATGTACGTTTGAAGTATCATACAAGAGACAATCACACTATTTAGGGAATAATTTAGTCCATCCGGACTATTCAAGATTCCAATAAGAGCACCCCTCCACCATCCCCACCCCCCCCCCCCCCTCTCAGCTGCACATAATGATGTAAACAGCCCTTTCTTTCTCTGTATATCGAAAGGACGCCGCTCTTAATGGTTGCTCATATATCACATGACCACTTTACTTCACACCTAACATGTATATGTTTCTTTCAACCGATGAATGTTTCACTTTATAAATGTTCCGGTTTTTCACCAGGGGAAAATCAATCTACAGTATACTGATCCCTGTTATATTGCACTTAAAGATGAAGTGGAGTTCTGGTCATGTGATTGCATTGTGAAAGAAACATTGGGGAATCGATCAGAAAAAGTTGATCATGTAGCATATAAATATTGGTGTATACTACCAGTTTCTGGAGTCATCAAAATAATCAAAAAATTGGCCCATTCTTGGTAAAGTACCAAGCATTGTACAAAGAAAGATGTATATGGGACTGAACAAAAATGTGGCATAAAAATCGGGCCTCATTTTGAATCCGTTACTTGTCATATTTATAGAATATGAAGTATGTGAAGAGCCATGCTTTTTAGGGAATTTTTTTCTCAGATGTTCTTCCACACTTACATAATATCACTGAAAATGTTCACAAATTATTTGTCCACCTCTCCGCTGAACTCAACCTTCTCTTTAAGTATGTATGGCAGAATAAAAGAAATAATTACCAAATTGTCTACTCTATTTTTAATAGTCAAGAGTAGACACAAGTCTCTATTGGCACAATTCCCAGCATTTTCTGTAGTCCTTTTGAATTTAAAACCGTATTCATTTCATTCAATTATGAAATTATGAACAGGATTAATTGAGCAATAAGAAATTGTTTATCCTCAATATCAGGGTTCTAAGAATCTGTAAATATATACTTGTACTTGTGATTATAAAGTAAAATAAATGTATATACACCCATAGCCTTCCGTTAATAACGTCATCTGATTATCAATTATGAAGAGATGTGAACAGTTGATTTATTTCATTGACTAAGGCGTTTCAGTTCTAGCAATGCATGCTAATGATTTAACAAACCATTTTTAAATTGCTTATCATTGCAAACAAAGAAAAACATCGATTGCAAGGAATCTAATTCGAATGAGAAATTAATAAGATTACAGGAAAATAGGGTACAGAGAATGAAACAAAGACCAAAATAGACGGAAAGAAAAGGAAAGAAAGGGAAAGAGAGAAAGAGAGAGAGAGGGGGGGGGGGGGGGAGAGAGAGAGAGAATGAGAGTAAGAAAGAGAGGTGGATATTAAAGGAGAAAGACTATGGAAAACGTGCAGGGCAAATAAAGAAATGGGAAAAGAAAAGAAGGAAGAGAAGGGGAGATAGAGAGGATTGTGGAGGGGGAGGAGAGAGACAGATGGAAAAGGAATGAACAAAGAGACTTGTGGAGAGAAATAACTGATGGGAAAAGATAGAGATACAGACACACATAGTTGAACTATGAGTTAAGAATAGTAAGATCCAGGACGATAGAATACTCTTTATTAATAAACTCATTGTTTACTTTTAAAATGGAGTATTTGGCGCCTGATAATGTGTTTGATATACATGTTGTATTGTGAGTGTCAATATGAGTTAGCTGACAAATGCCTAAGGAGTATTGTGTCAACACTATAATTCTAACCCTAGTGGAATTTAGAATGCAGTTGCATTGTATTATGCTAAAAATCATATCAAGGAGGAAGGTCACGTGTTACGGGAGCAGTGAGTTCTAGTTTAGAACGTCTAGCGAGGGTGCGGAAGGGGAGGGGAGAAAATGGAGGGTATGTAAGAAGAAAGAGAGAAGAAGAAGAAGAAAAAGAAGAAGAAGACGAAGAAGAAGAAGAAGAAGAAGAAGAAGAAGAAGAGGTAGAAGAAGAAGAAGAAGAAAAAGAAGAAGAAGATGAAGAAGAAGAAGAAGAAGAAGATGAAGAAGAAGAAGAAGAAAAAGAAGAAGAAGAAGAAGAAAAAGAAGAAGAAGAAGAAGAAAAAGTACTTAAATGTATATTCATCATGATCATGTATATTATATCAAATGTATACTAAAACAGGGCCCTATGAATGTCAATTATATGTTGTTCCTATATGTTTATATGTTGCAGCAAGATTGTTCATGTGCATATAAATAATTATCCTATATGGACACAATATAGAAATGAAATGAAAAGGAGGGAGTAGGTAAATTATCAGAAAAGGGGAGCCATGCACAAAATAGAGTGGGGGGGGGGGGGGTGTATGACAGTCTGTCGTCATTGAGTGTTGTGATTGTATTTTCCCCTGTACACTGTCATACAGTTGCAAATATCACATTTGAAATTAATGGTAAGATATCATACATGTTTATTTTGTTTTAATGTATTGTATTGTGCAAACTGATCTATATGTATATGCATGTATATGAATATGAATATGTGAATATGTTAAAATGTACCATCATTGTAAATAATTATGAACAATTGAAAGAGGAAAAATAAATTGATTGAATTGAATTGAATTGAATCGTATTTTATTTTAAAAAAAGGGGATGGGATGTTCAAAAATTGAAGTTTACGAGATCTGATTCTGTGCTATCAATGTGCCAAGCAATGTTTATTCTGTTTTGTTATCTACATACAGAATTGCATGTATTATGGGACTATTATACATCAGGCAGTCCTATATGTATATCATTCAGCCTCACAAGCCATTCCTATGCAATAATACATCTAACAGCCCCAGAAAGGTCTTACATTAATTCACCTGCGACTATCTTCAATCGTAGATGCTAATGTATAATGAGCATATACAAATGTAGGCCTATAGCAAGTTGAATGAGCCTACCCAATTATAGGGAACTGCATACGGTACATGGATGTACAATGAAAAGTTGATTAAACAGACTCCGTGCAGCCGCTTCAAGGTAACTCACGTATCGATCTTTGTATGGCAGCCGGATTGTGACGTCATTGCTAAATTGATGACGTGACATTTTCGGTTGTCTTCAATACATTATTTGCTGATTGTAGATTTAACTTCTTGTTCCATGGCCGTCCCTTGGGGGGTCATTCTAGGTACTGGTAATGAGTAACACAAGGTTGGTGCCCCCTCCCACCCTTACCCTCACACACTCACACACAAACGTGCACATTGTTGTTCTTGGTATAAAGGAAGCCGTCCTTAAAAATATAACAAACATGATATTCGTAAATTACTTTTAACTTAACATCTTTAATACAAATATATGAAAACATGAATGATTATAATATATTCATTTTTTTCTCCAGAGGAAAATAAAGAGCTTTTATTAGTTTCAGATAAATTTGCAATGTCAATACATCAGTTTACACAGAAAAGATATTGAAGTTATACACCATATAAAGAAGCACAGATGATAATATAGATGGGAGGAGTTTAAAGGCCTGTTCAAATATGACGCGGTCAACCGCTGTGAGAAAAAAAATGCCGCCGCGGTTTTGTTTAACGTTTATTAAATGAATGGCAACTGCGCATAACAAAGGACTTGCGCGTATTCATTGGACTCGTGTGTTTTGAGATACCGAAATGTGAAACGTTTACCACTTGACGTCATTACAGATAAAAACGCATCGTTTTTGCCACCTATCTGAACGCAACTTTAGTATACACATGATTGTACGCTGCATCACCTTGTTGTGTTTCGCGCTACGTGGCGTTGGATAAACTGATTTTCTTTGTACCTTCCCTGTTTTGAGGATGAGAGAGGAAACCTTGAGGTGATTTAGAAACCCAAGTCCTGAACCTAGCTGATTCAGAAGTCTGCCCAAGCTTCCTGATAAAAGACCCTGCGCCAGCAGCATCCACTAGCCTACATTCACAGACCCCATGCTGCCATGTAAGTTTCAACTTGAGTTTGACTACAAAATAAAACACATGTCTACGTGATGTATGCTGATTCTTTTAAGTAAATGAGCCCCCCCCCCCCCCACATCCCTTCCCCGGAGAGGGGCAACTGTCTTCTTTTCTTCTGTCAGTTAGTAGTGTCTTTCTAATCAATGCCTACTAGTCACGAGATGAATTAATTTGCATTAAAATAGAGGATCACTTTTGCTTGCTTGCTACACTCACTTGCAAACTTTCAGAACTTTGAATGATCCTGCCTAAAATACATGTATTTGGGCCATATATATCAGCCCACTATGTCTGCATGGTTATGTAGGTGTGTTCTGTGACTATACATATAAGCTGATGGCGTCTAGAAGATGAACATGATGATTTAGGAATATGCCGACTTTTAGTTTACAGACTTTTATTATTCTTTGCCTCAGTCACGATCATTCGATTCGTCAATTAATATGAAAAAATATCAAAAAACGACACGGCACGCAATGAACTCATATTAGAAAACAGCTGCCAAATTTCAAGACGAATTCCATGATTATAATCATCTTTTGAGATAAATACTACTTAGAGTTCTCAATGAAGTTTAGAGAACCTACGTCAATGAAATTGTTTAGGTGAAGTAGACAGACGTGGGTTATTTGATGTCAGTAATGAGCTTGTAAAAGAAGACTAAAGCCACGTCTTTATGATGAATGTTGAGACAAGGCGAGCGGGACAGGTGGTTTGCAGTAGTCAATAAATTGAGAAGCGAGTTGTGTCTTCCCTCGCAGCCTTACAAATCAATTATGGGTTCGCTTATTGCTTACCCATGCTACAAGACCCTAACAAGTTCTATACAACCTCCATCATTTAAGATGGCTTCGAAGAAGAAAGGAGTGGGGGTGAGCAAGGCCGTAAAATGGAGGGGTGTGGAGTGCAGGGGAAGGGGGCAAAGGTTGAAGTTAACCTTTCTTAAAAGACATTTTGAGGTCGCTTATTGCTCACCCACGACCCCTTACAAACTCTTTTCATCGACGAACCTACGTCTTTCAAGATTGATGAGAAGAAAGAAAGAAAGAAAGAGAAAGGCAAAGGGGGTGAAGAAAAGACATTGATGAAAGAGTGAAATGGCGTGTGTGGAGGTGTGGCAAACGTCATTATAATTTTTGCAAGAGATGGTGGGTTCCCTTTTTCCTTTCCCATGCTCCACGACCCCTAAGAAACTCGGTTAAAGGTAAAGACCAGTATTGGAAAGGTCCCAATTTCAAAAAATGAAATGGAAGTTCTTATTACCAATCATGTGAAAGAATATGTTTTGAATAATACATGATGATAACAAATTTGCCGGGAAACCGCCTACTAATGATATATTTGGTAAATTAGTTTATCTACATGGTCTGTGAGAGATAAACGCACGTGTCGCGCACGTGTGCGTATAGTCCCATATACATCTTTCTGTGTACAGTGCTTGTAACTTAACGAAGACTGGGCCAAATTTCTTTTCATTTTGATGATTCCAGAACCTTGCAGTACACACCAATACTTATATGCTAGATGATCAACCTTTTCTGATCGATTCCACAACGTTTCTTTCACAATGCAATCGCATGACCAAAACTGGTCTTTACCTTTAACCTCCGAAACTGTATCATTTAAGATTGATTGGGGTAAGGAAGAAAAGAGAGGTGGAAGAGGTGGAAAAAGTGGGTGAAAATGATTATAAACGGAGGGGCGTACGGGTTTGTGTGTGTGATTGAAGTAAAGATTAGGTAAATATCTTTAAGAACAAATTTTAGCTTCAGTTATTGCTTACCCGTGCTACACGACCCCTCACATGCCCTATAGACGACCAAACCTGCATCATTCAAAGTATCTTGGGAGAAAAAAGGGCGACTTGGAAGTAGAAAAGGGGATGGGGGTAAAAACCAGTCGTACAGAGAAAGGTTGCCTGTTGCTTGGCCATGCTGAACGTTACGGAATAACTTTAGACGGCGAACCAGAATCACATCTCCATGAACTCAGAAAGAGGAAAGATAAAAGGGGCATGTGATGCGGAATGGAGGGGTACGAAGACCAGTCCAATCTCTTTACACATAATTGATCAAAGGGGTTTCACCGGGTTCGATGAAGATTCTCAGTTGTTGTTTGTTAGAGGCAGGAAGGTAAGAAAGAATCTAAACGAACATTATAAACCAGATGCCAACATGACTTAGGTTGGACGTGAGATGGAGGCCAGACGGACAAGTGTGCTGCGAGACAAGGAAATGAGAAATAAATGAAATTTATAAGAGACCACGGCCATGGCTAAAGAGATAGAGAATAAACAACAAAGACGAGGAGAAGAAGAAGAAGAAGAAAAAAAAAATAAGCAGAATAAGAACAGATGCTCGTAAGCAAACAAAAGAAAAAACAAAGACAATACACAATTTCAAGAACAAATGTCAACATTCTACGTGACCCCAATCAGTAAAAAGGATTCAAAGTGAATAGGGTTTAGAAACACTATAGTAAGCATGTGAAAAGAGAAAGAGAGAGAGGGAAGAGAAAGAGAGAGAGAATAGAGAGAGAGAGAGGGAGAAAGACATAATGAGAGTGGCATAGGGGTGTAGGTGAGGGAGAGAAAACGGGATAATAAATTTCAATTTCCGGAATTACTTGTCATCCCGCAATAATTTGCGCGTTACCATGACACAATTGAATACAACTAATACCCCCTCTTACCCCGTCGCATTATGCAGATTCATCGATGCCATGACTTCGGTAAAAAGTGTTAAATGATGGATGAGTTTAAGTTGACAAGAACCATAAATATGGATACAAACACATAATTTGAAAAAAAGAAATCATCGGATTTTTAGAGAACTTATCTGTGAAGCTGACATTTCTCTAGATATATTTAGTTGTTCTAATTACATCTTATGATGTAACACAGCTCGCACAAAACAACGCTAGACAAACAACCCTCGTATTTGTTCCTGGAGGTTGTAAATCTGTGAATTTATCTAAAGGGATGGTTTGTGATTTAGTGAAATCATCCCTTCCATCAAAGTCACCTTCCAAATGAAAAGTAAAGGTCAATATAAAGAAGAGACACATACAAGGCAATCATTGCACTGTCTTATCTAATATAGATGTAGACATACTGCAGGCAACCAACAAGATTTATTCTGTGAAGCAACAGAGGTTCTAGACGGAACACACACAATCAAATAAAGAGGAACTCATGAATTATAATGGGAGGGTTGGTTGTAACATCATGTTTTGAAAAACAATGCAAGAGTAAAATTACCCAATGTGAAATCGCTTTTGAAAGGTAGGTAACGTTCGTCTAATCGCAGTCGCCATCTACTACAAATCTAGATTGTTTGACACATTCTTATTATCATGAGTGATTTGTCTTTCTTTAAACGGTACCTTTATTTCGATGCTCCCTCTCTTATAAACCAATACAATAAATGAATGAAAAATGACAGCGATACTAATTATTATGACAGGATAGATGTAATACCTGGAGATTTTCAAAGCGCTTTTTAAAGAATTAACCACGCAGAGTGCCCGAGGTGCTCCAGTGATACCCAGGCAATAGTAAAGCTTTCAATCTTGGTGCTCACAGCATTCCAGGAAATCTTTTCTAATATGTATCCATTTACAACCGAACGGAGAGTGGCAAATGTAGATTAATCCCTGTAAATCGCTATCTACGAAAGATATGAACGTATTGTTTCATGATGTGTCAGAACAATCGTACTGAAATCCATTAGGATATCTCAAACTATCTTTGAAATGCCCTTTAATTATGTTTTATCGACTAGTTAAATATAGGTTGCTGATTTCCAAACGTATTTGAGCGATAACGATCTTTTTTTAAATATTAATTATAATTTTTTACAATTTTCATTTAGTTGTAACAATACTGGTACTATAATTTGTTTCCATTTTGTCTCATGCAATCTCGCTTACTTGAAACATCTCCGTAGCAAAAGTTCAAATCTTCTACTGAAAACCCGAGGGTTGAATTGACTCACTTTAAAGCATATTGGCTTCGATTTTCAAATTAAGAATAATTCCTCCTTCTAACCAGGCAGATAATCTAATTGTAAGCAATAATATCTGCCTATGTATAGCACACTTTGCTGTAACGCGATATGAAAGATACAATAAGATACGGGGGCAAGACTTGCCAATATCAGTGCGAAAAAAAGAATGCCATGGGAATTTAATGGGTTTCCAAGGCCAGCTGGCTACTCCGAGTGCAGACAGGGAAAGGAGTAATACACGTGTAAAGCTCCGCCGACCCCTCATTCTCCCTGGCTGAAAGGTGATCAGAACAGATTGTAGAAATGTCTATTGTACGAAGGCATTCATGAAAGCTTGTTTAACAGAGGTATATATCAAGTACAGATTGAAGGTTCTTAAAAACCTAAAGCATGATCATTCTACATATTATAGGTATAAAGGTGTATTGATTACTATAATTGATGCAGCGTCCTCTAACTGAGACGGTCAGATTTTTGAGTTAACGTTGCCAGTGTGTTCTTTCCTACAGTTATAACGTGGTTGTGAAATTGGGCGCTTGTTGGCATAATGTTTTGTTGGTATTTTGTTGGTATTTTGTTATTAATCAATTTATTAGTGACCTCTCTATAATAAAATCTCCTAAAAGAACTTTTACAAGAAAATATTGGTTTTACATTGTAACAGTGCTGTATCCAATCATATCATACTTTTAAGATTATATTTCTCTGTAACAGTGCTGTATCCAAAGCAAGGGAGTTGGAACTTAATAATTTTAAAATCACTTTTTTTTGCAGAGGCGGCTACATTAATGTCAAAGGTTTAATATTCTGTTGGATCTTTGCTTGTGTGTTCTATGTTTTTATTACAAATTTATATCATACTTTTAAGATTATATTTCTCTGCCCGTGCTGTATTTTTAAATCCATCCTGACGTAGTTCCCAGATCACAACGCAAAAAACAACTTCTAATCGACCGAAAACCGACCAAATTACATCCGATAAAATGTTATTTTATGTCCGGTCTCTCATCTTTCTGGTGAGTTTCTCGTCGGTATGACTAGGATATAAAGATTCTTCATGATTTGAAGACATGGTCTTTGTTGATACCAGCTCGACATGATGCAGTCTTTTAGGAAGCATCGATCTATCATCGTATCACTGAGTTCTTGATTGTAAACGTAAACACATAGACAGGTGGTATAAGAAACACACACAAGCATCCATCGTCCCAGCCTGTCAGCGGAGGCTACTTGAGAGGAAGGGAAAGTACTTTTGTTTCCCACTTTTATCATCGTTTGTTTGCTGATCAGCTGGTTTCGTATTTCGATGTATGAATGAAAACCCTTTCTGATCACTCTCTCATTGCACTGTACTATAGTAGCTGGTGTTCTGCTCAGATGGTGTGCTATTTTCTACGTGCGAATGAAATCCCATCCCGACGACCAATCTGCTCCACTGCACAACCAATCACTGTGAATATCACTGGCAAAATGGTTTTAAAAATGTCTGTATTGCTGCTGCACTGTCGTCAATCCTTTCTAGCTGCTGCTATCAATAGCTTGAGATTATTTGGGAAAGCAATGTAGAAAAAGCTTCTCTAAATGGCACTGTTAAAGAAAAGTTATCTTGGTTTATATATTATCTACTCTTTGTTTTCTTCAGGAACAAAAATACTTGAAATTTGTAAAGTTTCATCATCTTGTTTATTTCTTTATTAACAGGGTTTCCGAAAGTTTTGGGAAATAATTGGGTAAAACACCTAAGCTGTTTGTCTACTATGGTCTTCTATTCCGAATCAACTCGGTATAACTGTGCTAACCAGATGACCTTTGTGTTGGGGAATTTTATTCTCCTCTGCAAGAGTTACAAGGCAGTCGGCATGACACCAGTTTGAAGGATCCCCCTCTTAAAATATACCCACCGTTTGAGGGTCAGCCTAAGAGCGAGGAGTATTCATCATCCTTCTCGGATCTTCTTCTAGCCGAGAAGGTTTACAGTAACCAATGAATCAAAGCTAATACTATTAACCAGCTCAACATCATTAACTATCTTCCTTCTGGGTCAAATCTGACAGCCCCAGCCTAAGATCTACTGTAATAATTTGGTAGTACTTTGAAGGTTGGACATACGAAGGTAGGTTCGAGGTGAGATGGGAGGAGTATGTTTAATTTGTTAGTTCTGGCATTTCCAGAAATGTAATATAGCGTAGGTCCTTGCACTAAGGGGGCCGCACCTTGTATCATAATAATTATATACGGGGGAATCCCAGCCTTCCTCGGGGGATGAATGCAAATTTGAGTTGGTTTGTTTTTACCTGATTGTTACGAATCATGTGACGTATGCTTGTAAGTAAGCAACCAGGGGACCAATGTACTTAAATCCTCTTCGATAGCGCATCCACTTGGTTTCGAACTCGGGATTTCCCGTTTATGAGACCATTGCTTTACCACTGAGCCATCGCGCCTCCTAATTAAGCAGGTTGTCAATTATAAAGGGGGCTGGATGTACGAGGAGTGTATAGAATATCATTTTGTTTCACGTTCCCTCATTCATTCTCTCCTTTCTCTCTCTTTTCATCATTATAATGAACAATGCTTCGAAATGTATAAGCCTTAAATTAGGTATTTGGCCCCTTATTTTATTCTAAACCCATTTATATTGGCACGTACGAAGTACTTCGAAGACTAAAATAAATTGAATAAATTGTATTATAAAGTAATTCTTTAGAGAAGTTGAATGACAACCGCGAGAACTTGAAATAGGAATTCATTGACGAAAATTTACCATAAACACGCGATACAAATCTGTTGTACGCATCATGTGCATGATACTGTATCATATTAATCGATGCTTTATAGTAGTTTACATCGGTGACAAATCTATGCATAATGAATACGAACAATGAAACAACGAACACAGTTTATCTGCAGAGCGATCATGACCTTGACCCAGTTCAAGGTCATGTAGCTATCTTCGATCCTGTTATATTGTTACGTAGCATGAATTAAATTGGATCAGAATTTACCCCGTTCTCGTTATGCACGTGTCATACATACCGTTGGTGAGCCATGGATATTATTATTGCTCCTACTACAGATTTTAAGTGGCGATGGGCAGGGTTTTATGAGTTCGAGAGATAGTGATTCGATTACGATTTCTCACAAATTGACCATTTTAATTATATCAATTGAGGTAATAAAGAATATATATCACGTTATGGGTGTGTTTAATGAGTTTGTATTCGTTAATCAACAGGATAGGACGTGTCATCGTTCACACTGAATCAGTTTGATGGAAATTATAAATAGAAAGACAAAAAATCATATACTTACTTGTTTTGTAGACGGCAAAGCTTCTAGTATATTCCAAACAAACATGTATAATCCTTATGCACTGCATGTGAAAAAGGGGAGAGAAAAAAATAGAAGAAGGTTATTATTTTGTGATCATAATATCATCATCATCAAACTGCAACAACGAGAACAGTACTGATGTGGATTATTTTACTATGAAATTTGTTTACACAAAAAATTAACATTTAAATATCAGAACAACTGTAAAGATCTTAAAACTAATCGATCTGGTTTTATTTAATTAAGGAAGGGGTATTTGGAGCTGATTCATTCGCTTCGAGGAAAATTGAAGCGGGTTTTCGTAACGCGTGTTTGCAAAGACTTTCGAAATTTCAACAAAAGTGAAACAAATCAAAAGACCTTTTCCATCGCCCGACATAATGTGCTTACACTGGTGCAAGATGTTATCATGACATATTTTAATGGATACACAAAAAGGGTATTAAATTCGGCCTTGAGCTTAATTATAGTAAGTCTTTTCTATTATTTAGTAATTATGTTTAACAAACAAATAGTTCAACACAATATAAGTGACTCATAATTATAACATAACTTCACATGTTATGAATGTAATATTGAAGCACAGTCTTGTATTTGAAATATGAAGAGAAACTCTCCAACGTGAAAATCGAAGTGCTTACGCATAACCAGATCCTAATAAAAACATGTTCTCGTAATAAAGTTACAGTCTCTAATCACAAGTTTGCATACCGTGTTTCTACTAAATGCCATGTGTAGATGAGGCCTTAGCAAGCTTCATTTAACCAAAACCAGGCGTTGAAAACACCGCAAAAGGCACGTTTTTAATCAAATTTAGCCCTCCCTTTTCGGCCCGAGCGAGACTAGCCTCGTTTGTCTGGTGGGAAAGTGCAGTAGCAGAGAGAAAGCTGAAAACCATTCGACCTGCCCTCTCAAAGATTGACAATTAAATCGAATTATAGCCTTTTATAAATACTACGATTCTACCGGACGCCTGGCTGCATGGGGTTGAGTGCAGGCCATGTAGCCGTATGGTACAAGACGAAACGTATGATGAATAAATTAGGCTAAATCTTTGTCGATAGGAATACACAGATATGAACATTCTTCTTATAACCAGTCCCTGATATAACGTAGCGAAAGAGGAGACATGGGCATGTGCCCCCTCCTCTTCCTCGAAAAGATTAATCATGAAACGTTGATATGACCCTCTCCCCACCCACTTTTTAAACATATTTCCTTTCAAAATAATCCGCATTTCGTTTAAACCTAGAACCCCCCCCCCCCCCCCCCCCGCCCCGCTCTCGACATGATATCGGTACCTACATGACGCCATTGTATCTTGATCTTTAAAGAGGATGTTGAGTTCTTGGAAGAGGTGCCAAATAATTTGTGAGCGTTATCATTGTAATTATACAAGTGTGGAAGAACATCAGATAAAAAATGTTCCCTGAAAAGCATGGTCCTTCAAATGCCTTAATATTCTAAATGTGGCATGCAACAGAATACAAATCGGGATGGATTTTTACGCCACATGTTCTTGTAGTCCCATGTACGTATTTATGTGTACAGTGTTTGAAACTTTACCAAGACTGTGCCGAATTTATTATAATTTTGATGATTCCAGAAACTTGCAGTACACACCAATACTTATATGCTAGACGATCAACCTTTTCTGATCGATTTCACACCGTTTCTTTCAAAGTGCAATCGCATGACCAGAACTCAACTTTATCTTTAATATAATGAGATGGTAGTGTTTAAGTGATATGGTATAATAAAAACGCAGTGACTCTCATGAAGTTAATAATGGTCGTGGACAAATGTGTCATGCCCCATATTCTAATGTCGTATTAACCCTTTGTACAACAAGTATTTTGATTCTAAATAACCTTCGAGGAATGATGAGGAGGAGAGAATAAATACAGAGCCCCCTTTTTAAATCCGCCCACAAATAATAACTGAATGACATACATAATTATAAGATCGCTGAAGAGGAATCTTATACAAGCATGACCGTTGAAGTCAAAAATAAAACCAAAACGAGACATGCATCGATTCAATGTGAAGTCTGGTGTTGAGGTGTATGCAATGCAATCGGACATATCAAGTTTCACGCATACAGATTTAACAACGCCATTTTAGATCAAAGCAAGCGTAAGTGGAGCAGTAACTACGACTATCGGACATGTAATAACATTTAGCCCGGAACGTCCCCGATGATCTGATTACGGTGGTCCGCTCAGATGCCCGTAGCAGTAGGACGGAACAAGATCGATACAAAACGAATTCAAGCCGAATTCCCTGTCTACCAATAAGACTGAAGATGCTAGGAGATTGTATTTACGTTGCTGCAGCTAAGAAAACACAGACTGGAACAGAGGCTGGCAATGGCTTGCCTCCAGAGATGGAATTAAACCCGACAATACACAGTTTCGGGTGGAATAACGATGGGATGCACCCAGACGTTTAAATGTTGGTCTGATGTATTTGATACACTGGGGCATTTAACACGACTGTCTGTCTGAGGTTAATCACTTAGATATGAGCGAGAAAAGAAACAATGTAGTAGCATGACAAATTATTGTACGAATAAATCTAATAAATCTAGGTGCATATAACCTTTAAAGTTCAATCAATGGTTGGAGATAATATAATCAAAGTAAAATAGTGTCAAGAGCCCACCCCCCCCCCCCCCTCTTCCCGACACCCATACACAGGTTTGATCAAAATAATAACCAAAAAAAAGTCTGCCTTTCGATTTCATTATTTATTTTTTACATGATCATAAACGCTACGATATGTAAATTAAACAAAATATTTCAAAAAAAATCAAAGCGAGAGAGGGAATTCATATACATCGTCGCATGATTCGTTAAAAAAACGAACACACCTTTTATTATTGAATAAATCTTTCAATGTGCTGATGGGCTATCATGTTTGATGGCTCACCAAATTTTGGATAAAGGGGAACTCATTATGAGAGCAGCTCTTGTCTACAAACATGATCATGGGATATTATATGAAAACATGCAATGCTAATACAATAAGGTGCTCCATACCAGTACATGTCTTTTGTTCATGTTTATTTAACTGACTGATGTTTTCATATAATAGCCCAGTGAAACCCTTCTTTTCCTGGTGTTGGTTGGATATTTCCGACATAGCAACTGCTTAAAATGTAATTGAATTTTGTGAGTGGGCATTGTATTAAAAATATGCAATGCTATTTTGAACAGGTGGTCAGTTGATGGGAAGGTACCAATGTCTTTTGTTTATCTAGCTGACCGATAAATGACTGGCATGATGATGTCATTTGCTTTTGGAGTTTTTTTTTAGGGATGGAGCTTAGCAGGTAAAACAAAGGTAATAGAAACAATAATATAACAAATATGACATAAATGTACATCAAAACATCCAAAAGATATGGGATGTATACATTACAACAGATCAACAAAAGTCAACATGAATTTGTAATGTCATCACCCTTTAAAGTACATGGAGACTCAATATTGCGCTCAAATTGAAATAACACAGCTTTTATAGAAGGTTCTCAGTTTCAGGTCTGAAACTACCCTTTAAGAAGAAAACACAGTTGGTTCGCAAAATGAGAGAAGGAGAGGGGGAAATCTTGAAACTATCCCCATTTCAGGTCTCCAAAATACAAATACCAAGATATAAGAGGCCCTGTAAATAGATGACAGGCGTATATGACAACCCATAATCCTGAAAAGCCCCCCATTTAAAGTCTAAGGAAATGCAGATGTCAACACCCTTTAAATTGAACTCGTAGATGTACGACAGGCAAACTAAAACAACAAATATTCAAAATATCTCCATTTAAGGTAAATAGAAACGTACAGATAGCATGATATCAAGGGTTCCCTTTAAAGTGACTCGGTAACATTGTCTCATATTCTGAAACAAAATCATGAATTTAGCTCATGCTGCAATCGTAATTATAAACCTTTAGGTCAGTCAGGAACCCCATTCCTTTTACAAGCCGATCGCCTGTCTGATTAGTAAGATATTTATGATTGGAAATCGAAATAAAACTTTCCGTTTTCCTAAAGGTTTTTATAACGCTACAGTCTATTAGGGGAAATTAGTGTGGTAAAACCGGTCACTCAAAGATTTTTTACTTTTTTGAGGCACTTCATGATCATTTTGAAGCGCAATGTTTTTAGGGCTTCAATATTACACCATATCACAAACACTGATAACACGTAGGGCCGTGCATCTCAGGTTTAAACATTGTTAAACGATTCCTTTACACGGAATTCATAGATGACGCATAAAGTATAAGAACAGTTCTTGGAAATCTCTCTCTTTAAAGATAAAAGTAGAGATACCTAGTATGCCCTTTCAATGCCTGAATACACGGATCAGCAGATGGGGTGCGAAGTAAAACAACAAATCTGGAAGATCTCCCCATTTCAGGTGAAACCGTCCAGACGTCGTCATCGAGGCACATCAGCGTGAAACGAATGCTTTCAAAATATACAATGTGATGCTTTGAGTCATTAGTTAGGTGTTGTTGGCTTTACTAGGCTATCATCAGATCAACTGTGTCGCCGCTGATCGTCGGCGATGATCACCGGGCGACATCGGCGAGGGGATCGGGTAGATAAAAGCTCATATCTAGAGAATGCCGCCGCTAAGACTATAGGATTTCATGACGTATACACATGTAGAAGGTTGTTTGGATGATACAGGCATTAAGGTTTTTCCATAAATCGGGCATAGCATTTGAAATAGTGTTAGAGGTGGTGGGAATAAAGGAGAACATTGCTCGAAGGTATATATATATATATATATATATATATATATATCGAATAATGCAGACTAGTTTTGGCTCTGCATGCCTAGACATTGAGCACTGCACGGAAGAATAGAGCAAACCTAATAGGCCAAGAGCATTAGGTCAAAATAGGCTTAAACCTGGACATTTTTGGTAACAAGCTGATTTTTTCAGGATAGCTCCAGGAATATGTCTAGAATAACATACTAAAAGTCCTCGTATATCCTCCTTGAGCGTTTTCCGTAATCCAAGATGGCGTCCAAAATGGCCGCCATTTCCTGATTTTCTTATAACTTTGCAACTAGATAACCCAAATACAAAATTTAAATGTCTAAATATATGTTTTTTAGCATAAGGAACTCAATAAAATACTTGTTGATAACTTTTGAAACACACAAGTAGCTATAAACTACTTTAGCCCTTCCCGAAATCCAAAATGGCGCCCAAAATTGCTGCCATTTCCTGAATTTCTTATAACTGTGCAACTAGATAACCCAAATACCAAATTTAAATGTCTAAATATATGTTTTTCAGCATAAGCAACTCAACCAAATACTTATCAATAAATTTTGAAACACACAAGTGGCAGTAAAACCACTTGAGCCCTTTCCGAAATCCAAAATGGCGTCCAAAATGGCCATTATTTTGAATTTATCTCACTGTATTAAAGTAGGTGCGTTATGAATACAATCAAATGTCTATACTAGAAAAGCACTATGTAATACATGTCAGTGCAAATAAACCTTTCATTAAATAATTAAATATTTCTTATACATAACGTATGTACACACCTACCCACCCACCCACACACACATGCACACATATGGCTGCTTCCATCAGACTGACAGTGTGCAAACCGTGAAGAGTACTCAACGTTAGATGGAACTGAAAATGGAGACACATTAGTACCAAGGTCTGTCGCAAAGGCAAAAGTCACAAGGTTTCAAACAGGAAATGCACCTCAATAGCACATGCCATGTCATCTCTGCTAGTAGACCAGGTCATTTCTGCTAGTAGACCAGGTCATTTCTGTTGCCAATAGTGTTGGAATGGCTTCGTATAAACACCGGAAGTGTGGCTCACGTGAACAGATAGACATCTTGAGCTGAGCAACATGAGATTTGTCCTTCATGGATTGGTTTCATGAAAGTGGCCATGCAGAGTTACCAGTACGAGAATTGAAACTCTGCCCTTCATCAATTTAGACCCCTCCAATCCGAGTACCGTCTACACGGCACTATACTTTGCACAGTCACAATGTGAAAAACATATAACTTAAGAACATGTGCAGTAACATTTAACAGCCCTCGTACATCAAGGCAGCAGAGATTGTAGCTTCTTCTCAAGACCTAGGAAAAGTAATCGTCCGTTTTGGTGGATTTCACCTCCTCATGTCATATCTCGGCAGCATAAAGTCCCCGTCATGGGCAGAAGTATGCTTGTAGAGCTATGGGAGACAGTGTTCACCAAAGGGTCTGTCATACATATGCAATCTGGTCATGCATTTTCCCCTTCTCTAGCTTCGTGCTCACATTCTTACTGCAGCTGCCCTCATTGGCGTGTTGATGGGTAAACCTGGCTTCTTAGACAGCATAGATAAGGACCACTTAGCGAATCTGTATGGTGCAATCCTCAACCAGGACAAGAAGGTGACTGCTGTACCTGAGAAGAGTGTGTCAAACAGTTAAAGTCAGATCATTTCACAACTCATTGAACGGGCAGCAGGACACAGTAGGACAGGGAAACTTTGGTTGCAGTAAATTGGACATTTATGTGTCTCTTCTGCAATGCTTCATTTCAGCTGAAAGGACAGGGGACTGGTAGCTCCATCTCAGCTGTGTGAGGGAAATGATACAACATTTCCATGCTGCAGGACATCTTCCCTAGTTCAAATATGCCAGGTTATTTTTTACAACAGATGGAAGCTCTAGAGCAAACCATGCCAGGAAATGAATATACACTATTCGCAGAAATGGGATACTTCACGATCCGCCGTGTGGATTCATTCTGGGGAGGAAACTTCTCTGATCAGACCATTGAAAAGTTCCTGATGCGGCAGCTGAAAACATCTAGAGATATGACTCGTGGACGTGGAATCACAGACAGTACATTGGCTATTAAAGTGGGTTCATGCACTTCCTCACTGTGATGAACTGGAACAGTTCACCGGAGTACACACCGGTACACCACAGCAGCATAAAGACATACAGCAAAGTACCAGGTCAAGAGACAATGAAGAAAGAAGTATCTTTGTTGGATGGCTGCAGGCACATCACCATCTGCTTGATACGAAACTAATTGCCTGGTCTCCTTGTCAACTGGCATCGTCGCTGGCTTATCTGTTAATTGGGATTAACCTGTACAAATCGGCCTAGTAACGGCATCCGAAACGAATGCATGATAGGAAGTTTACAGAATTCAAGCTACGTACATCGTAAGGACAAGGTGAAGACCATTGGTGCCAAGAGTAAGAGAGTGAAACTCAGGGGACAAAGCACATAAGTCAACCCAACACTACTGTTCAACAGAATAACATGTGTCCTGAATAACAACACTGAGATGGAATCGGTCTTTGCTTATGAACATATTTTCACGCACTTTCCCTTTCAAAGGTGGGGTGATGCGGAAGCCAACAAAGAGTTCTCTGGGTCTCCTGCTGAATTCGTTCTCCAAGCAATCCAACGTGCTAGAAATGGCCTCTTTGTTGAAGATGGTGGTCGCCTACTGCACCCTTAAGCATTATGAAGCTCATTTGACGATGGTTTTCGATGGATATGGAAGTGCAACTTGGACAAAGGTAGCTGAGCAGAGAAGAATAGCCCAAAGATGTACCTCTTTGTTTGATGATAATATATTATATGCCAACAAGCACAACCCAAAACAGCTTTCCTTGCCAACAGCAACAATAAGATGAGACTTATACAAACTCTACGTGACAAAATATGTACCGGTATCAAGCAGACAGAAGCGGATGCCACTAACCTGATTATCTCTACAGCACAAGCAGTAGCAGAGTCAGAACAGGTGCCCGTTGTTGTCGTTGGTAAGGACACAGATTTACTGGTCATGCTAGTTGCTCCGGCAACCACTTCCACAGATATGCACATGCTATGCCGCAGAATCCTGTCACGGTCTTCAACATTCATGAAATTCAGCATGCCATAGGGGACACTAGAAATAACCTGATGTTTCTTTAAGCTGTGACAGGGTGTGATACGGTCTCTGCAATCTACCGTCAGGGCAGTCGTAAAACTTTCAATATGGTCCACAATAAACTTGACTATGGCTTGCTTGATACATTCGCAGTGGAAGCACCCATGACGAGGTAAAAAAAGAGCCGGGAAAGCCTTTATGGGGCCAGCAGTTCTTGATGACTACCGTCACACTGCATAAAATTAAACGGGCAATTGGTCGCAGTTCTCTGAGTTCATCCTTTCAGTTAAAAAGTCTACTTCCAACTAGTGCTGCAGCAAAGCAACATCCATGCCGCACCTCTTACAGTCATTATGTATAAAAAGCTTTAGCGACCTCGGTACTTATGTGTCTACATTTTCAGTTCCATCTAATGTTGAGTACTCTTCACGGTTGCACACTGTCAGTCTGATATCGTTGGGGATGATGGAAGCAGCCATATGTGTATGTGGGTGTGTGTGTGTACTTTATGCATAAGAAGTATTTTTTAATTAAAAGATTGTTGTACTGATATGTATTTCATTGGTGCTTTTCTAGTCTAGACATTTGATTATATTCATTACGTATCTACTTACAATGAGATAAACTTGGAAATAATGGCCATTTTGGGTGCCATTTTGGATTTCGGGAAGGGCTCAAGTGGTTTTACTGCTACTTGTGTGTTTCAAAATTTGTTAATAACTATTTGGTTGAGTTCCTTATGCTGAAAAACATATATTTAGACATTTAAATTTGGTATTTGGGTTATCTAGTTGCAAAGTTAGAAGAAATACAGGAAATGGTGGCAATTTTAGGCGCCATTTTGGATTTCGAAAAGGGCTAAAAGTGGTTTAAAGCTACTAGTGTGTATAAGAATTTATCAACATGTATTTTATTGAGTTCCTTATGCTAAAAAACATATATTTAGACATTTAAATTTTGTATTTGGGTTATCTAGTTGCAAAGCTATAGGAAATTCAGGACATGGCGGCCATTTTGGACGCCATCTTGGATTGCGGAAAACGCTCAAGGAGGATTTATGAGGACTTTTAGTATGTTAATCTAGACATATTCCTGGACCTATCCTGAAAAAATCAGCTTGTTACCAAAAATGTCCATGTTAAAACTAATGCTCTTGACGTATATGTATATATATATATATATACATACACACACATGCATAAATATATAACTTCCTTGGCTAAGATAAATACATGTAAAGGAAATGTGTTATATAGTTTACAACTCGATTGATTTTTTAGCTTCTGTGAAATTTTAGTAAAGACACAAACTACAGCTGATTAAGGCATTTATAAGCCATTTGACTTCTTGAAAATTGGAACACTTGATTGAACCATGGACTTACTAGTAAGTCCATGATTGAACGAGGCATGCTCCAGCATAACCACCTTGAAGTTAGGCTTTGTAATCAGTGCAAGCAAAGAGGGAGCATGCAACTCGCTTATCTGTTGGACAACCAAATTCCTGACCCACTAATTATATTTAATTTGAAACTAGATGCACCATCGTGTATTCGTCTTTGAGTTTATACAAAGTAAGGTTTTTAATTATCCAAGTTCATACTTTAGTATTGAAACCTAAACGAGGATCAATTGGCCGAAAGTCATATTTTGATTAATTAATTTAAACGAGATTGAAGGAACTGCAAGCCTGGCCTTGGTGTGAATCTCGACAAGGATACACCTCCTCTCCATGATCAATCTCCATGTATCCTAGGCGTGAGATGGAGGCATGCTTCCAGCATCGTATGATTGGGAGTAACACTTGGATGACGTCCCGAAGAACCAACAAACCAAATCAACTCCAACTCTTTCCACTCTATAAATCGTCTAACAAAATAAATCATTTTACCCGGTCGCATGTGCCATACAATATGCATGGCGCCTCACAATTGAATAAGGAGCGGCTAATTGGTACGTGCCGGCCAAGGTTTCTACCCATGGTTTCTGCTTTTCATTAGTGAACGCATCTTGGAGTGGGAGCTTTTATTTACCGTGTTACAGAAAAGCAGTTTATGAGGGTAAAGAGATAGTTCCCACTGCCATCGTCCAGGTTCTTTACCTATGTTACCTATGGCAAGTGCTGTACATAGCTACATGGTTTGTTCTTCTTGTACGTTTCTTAAATTTGGTACTATTTTGAAATGTACAGTAGGCTTACGGTTGCACCATGTGAGAGAGAGAGAGAGAGGGGGGGGGGATTGGGATTCCTGAAAAGGACGGTCGATAATCTTTCTTTCTTGAGAGTGTGTGTAGCATTAATAATACTCACAATATTACTTTTCACAGGAGTCTGATCTTGTACAAGCTTTGCTTGTTTAAGTTTAAGCTCCTCACATGTAATATATATCGTGGGTTATATTGCCTGTCATATGAACACTTTTCCCGAAACACCTTGCTGTTTACCATACATAATAATCCATGTAAGTTACCCACACGTTATGTTTTGTTAGTGTTGCGTTTGTATGAATCTGAATTGTTTTTTAGTAAGTGTGGGATAAATAAACTTCATCTTCAACATCAGGTTAAGAGAAAGGTCCCATAGCCAACATCCAGGTTCTATGCCGTACCTAGGACCAGTGGTGTACGTATGGGCAAGTAGGAAGGGAAGGGGTGTGCTCCTTTCAAATCAAATGTAAACAAATGGGGCCAAAAAAGGACTTCAAGAGCATCATTTCAACAAACCATGGAACAATACGTTCATATCTTGCGTAGATAGCTATTTACATACATTAACCCGTTGAATCCTGGAACCGAGAGGCTCCTGTATTAAGCCAATGGGAATTAAACAATTCAGTAGTCAAAGGGTTATTCTACATTTGCCACTCTCTATTCGGTCGTAAATTGGTACCTGTTTGGAAGGAATTCATTGAATTATGTGAGCATCATAGAGAAGATAACCGAATGGGGAAAAGAAAAAGGCAATGAAAGTGGAATGGGGAGGGAAGATGAAAGAAATATATTATCCAACAAACCCCTCCCTCTGCACACATGTATAATAGCGGCAATTCATTCAGCGTTCAGCGAATCACACCCAGGGGGGTGTTTCACAAAGATCCTAAGTCGAACTTAAGTCTAAGTTGGACTTAAACTCTATGGAGAGCCACTTGTAGCACTGAAATAAAATATATTCAAAAGCAAAAATTTAAATATTTTAGACTTTTCATGAATTTCACATTTAGAACAAGAAATCTCCTTGATAATAAATGATATGAAGGATTTGAATCAACATTTTATGCCTTTTAAAATGAATTTTAAAACATATTTACAAAGATGCTAAGGGCTTTCTATAATTTCTTAGTCCAACTTAGAGTTTAGTTCGACTCAGAATCTTTGTAAAACACCCCTAGGGCAGCCCCTCCTCAGACTCCCCCTCCATCATGCGGTCGCCCTATATTGTCTTCTCTCATGCTTCGTCAGCCTCTCTATGACTGCCGTTCAGGTATGCCTTTTATAGCTTGCTTTCCAATATGTGAAAAGCGTGTCTTCACTGTGAAAATCTACTTGCTTTATTATAAAGTCCATGAAATTTGGTTTCATCGTGGTCAATTCGATGTTCGTTCGTTGCAAACCCTTAACCATCCTGACCATGTAAACCGCTTTTGGCACCTTCAAAGTGTACGCATTTGAAAAATGCCATATCCGGTATCCATCTTTATATCGCCTTAGGTTGGGTCATTGTACTGGTTTATAATATTGTTGTTGTTGTTGTTTAGGTATATATGTGTTTATCACTAAGGAATAAATATTTACACCGAGTGAATGATTTACTGAATGCTTTAGGCTTACGATAAGACCAGTATGAGGTATATCTGATACAACGATGCGTAAGTTAAAGGTTCCTTACAGAGATTCAACAGTTTCCTTCTACATAGTTCATTTTTAATACAAGATTGTTATCAAATATTTTGTATTCCTTTTATGTACGCCTAGATATGAAAGGGATGCAAGTAGAAATGTTCCAGTATACATGCTCTATAATGAGAAAAGGTCACCAGGCACGTGACCTTGCTCAGTGATTGGAGAAGATAAATCAATTTCAATCAAAATTTCAAAAATAGCATTCATGCATCTATCGTGTGCTATGATGCTGAAGGGTGCTATACGATGTTCATGTGGGGTTGTATATTATGCATCGGTTAAGACGCTCAATAGCAATGCATATGTTTTTTGTCCTAGTACCCCCTCTCTCTCTCTCTCTCTCTCTCTCTCTCTCCCTCTCTCTCTCTATCTATCTCTCTTGCTTATTCCACAATTTTCAAACACATCTCTCTCATGTCCCCCTTTCCGCTTTCTTCACTTAAAGGCATCGCTTAACGATGTTAAATCTGAGATGCATGGCCCTACACGTTAATAGTGTCTGTGATATTGAAGCCCTAAAATATTTTCCAAATGAACATGAAGTGCCTCAAAAAACTAAAAATCTTTGAGTGACCGATTTGACCATACTCATTTTTCCCAATAGACCGTAGTGTTATAAAAACCGTTCGGAAAACGGTTTTTGAAATATCGATTTTCAATCATGAATATTTTGATAATCAGACAGGCAATCGGCTTGTAAAGTCAAGGGGTACCTGACTGACCTAAAGGTTTATAATTATCATTGCAGCATGATCTAAATCCAGGATTTTGTTTCAGAATCTGAGACAAAGATACCCACTTCCTTTAATCTGAAGAGATTTTTTTTTCAATTTCTACCCCTTTCTATCTTCCTCTCTCTTAATGTGCCAACAGTTACTGTCCAAAGCATTTTTTTTAAATTAATGTTTTTCAGAAATAAATTTCGCAAAATCAAGTTAGTTCGTTTTAATATTATCGTGTTTTGTCGCTGCGGGGGGGGGGGGGGGGGTCAAAAGTCAGAATGTCTATGTGTATGTGACAAATTTTTGAAGAAAATTATGATCTTTATCAAATTACAAAATAGTTTTGTTAACGAAAAACCTTTATTGCGGTACTCGTGACCTGTTTAAATTGAACTGTTACATCTGTGAATCATCTGCAATTAGCGGCCTTTTAGGTCTGTTTAGAGGTCGCATTCCAACCCTAATTATTCCTTTCACTAGGAAAGGACGATGTGAGGTCAAAGAACTTAGCAGGCTCTGGATTTAATGATGCATCTGTAGATCATTAGAGGGCCTAAGTAAACAGATAATTTACAGAAGGTCTGTGTTATAGTGGGTACAAGACACCGCCAGTAGATATCATATTTGTGCTATCGCTAATCGAGGAGCTTCAAGGGAACTAACACATTTCCGAATACCGATACCGCGCTTCTCATTGGTCAAGACAAAGGTCACGTGATAACAACCATTTAAACATGTGTCGTACTTGGATTCGACGCAAGTTGCAGAGCTAACGAATCAGACAATTAAATAGGTAGATATACTTTATGTCTAAGACTAGAATATATTATCATACTGCTGCTTTAGACAAACATGTCACTAGATATTAGTGGTCCAAAATGGTGGCGACATTTTATTCGTTTTTTGTTAAAGGCATCGTTTAACAATATTAAATCTGAGATGCACGGCCACACGTGTTATCAGTGTCTGTGATATGCTTTAATAGTGAAGCCCTAAACAAAAATCGCGATTCAAAATGATCAAGAAGTGTCTCAAACGATTACAAATCTTTGAGTGACCGGTTTTACCGTACTCATTTTCCCCGATAGACTGACTGTAGTGTTGTGAAAACCGTTTGGCAAACGCAAAATTTGGTTTCGATTTCCAATCATAAATAATTTCATAATCAGACAGGCGACCTGCTTGTAAAGTCATGGAGTTTCTGACTGACCTAAAGGCTTATAATTATCGTTGCAGCATGAGCTAAATCCAGGATTTTTTTTTCAGAATCTAAGACAAAGTTACCGGATCCTTTTTAAAGAAAATTATCGTTATAAACCTGGTGTAGCAAATAATAGTCAATGATACGTTATACAGATAATGGTAAAAGACCTGCAATCCGACTTTGTATTTACTAACTGGGAAGTCTCATAGTTGTGTGCAGATATCAATGATCGAAAATAGGTGTGTTATATACTTATCAGCTGCAAAGTCATGCATATCAAAAGTGTACCTGGATGTATTGTATTAAGCCAGGCATTGCATGATGTATAGGCATGTTGAATTCAAGAAAAACAGACGCGTTAGGAAAAGAAAATATTTCGTGGCGGTGTGTTATCTGTCGCGAAAAAATACTTTATCTTACGTTGGGTATTTTGTTGAGAAGGGAGTGGCTTATTGAACTAGGTATGTGTTCCTTTTTTAATTTCCATGTCTCAGCCGCATTTCAAAGTTCTAAGGTCATAATCTTGACAAGTTTGAATGTCGCACTACATCAGCCTGTAGCAGTACTATTAGTAAAATTAAATTTAGAGAGAGAGAGGTTTGAAACGAGGTTCGAGTTTAAGGGCATGTCCTATATGGTGATGAATTTGATTTCACATGAAAATCGGTAATAATGTTGTAATAATAAGAGTGAAGGGGGTGGCGAGAGAGGAAGAAAATGCATAATAGGAGATGGGTGGGAGGGAGTAGGAGGATAACCGAACAGAGATATAAGGGAATGACCTCAAGAAAAAGGAATGATACTAATGATAATAAAAGGAATGTTAAATGAAATTGATAAAGTGTAATTTGAGAGGGTCACGATATATCATGTACTTCATCGGTGTTAGTTTATACTATTCATGCTCAAACCAGTCAATAGTAGATACTATCCATTAAGATATCAGTTATATCTACGGTGTGCATTAGGACTGACAAGTAGATGCCTAGTCAAGATATTAATGGGGAGTAGGGTCGTTACACTCTCTCAGTCGTCAACAGCATATACATCTTAGGAACACGCGAAGAGAGAGAGAGAGAGAGAGAGAGGGATTGAGCAAGAGAGAAGAGAGAGGGGAGAATAAGAGAGACTAGTTGGAGAAATATAAATAGAAATGGAGAAAGAAAGAAAGGAGAGAAGAGAGAGGGGCGGGGGGGAGAATACGAAAAACTAGATGGAGAAAGCGAAAGAGAAAGAAAGAAAAGGGGAGAGAAAGAGAAAGGGAGAAAGGGTGAGAGAAAGAGAGAGCGAGAGAGAGAGAGAGAGGGGGAGGGAGGGAGGGGCTAGAGAGAGAGAGAGTGTGTGTGAGAGAGAGAGAGAGAGAGCTGATTTCACGTGAGGAGACTCCTTTCACTAATGGCTTCTTTCCTAATCGGAAGAAAACAAAATATTGGCGCGGCGCAAAGTGCAATGCTCTTTATATTAGGCAGTATGTTTATGGATAACGTGACACTCGTAGCGATGTTTCATTAATATCAACAGGTCGCAGAGACGCTATTCCTAATACAGGAAGTTATTTCAAAGAAAAACACATGGAACGGATGCGACTGAGAGATGTGAGACGATTGGAGATAGAGAGAGGGGCAGAAGATGAAATAAATATAGATAGATAGATAAAAGTAGATAACAACTGGGAAAGCAAAAATGAGAGAGAGAGAGAGAGAGAGAGAGAGAGGGAGAGAGTTATGATGAGACGGACACAGAGAGTAGGAAAGAGAAATTAAGAAAAAGAATCGATAAAACAATTAAAAGAAGGAGAAAGAAAAGAGCATGTAACCTAGACAAATAACATTAATCACATCAATGACATAAAATAAAATGAAAATAGGACAAACAAAAGTGTAAGGGTAAATTTAAAAAAAAATTGAACTCAAAGAGAGAGAGAGAGAGAGAGAGAGAGAGAGAGAGAGAGAGAGCAAAACAAAAAATATTGTTCGTTTGGATGATTAGAGCTTGAATGCACCGACGTTGTTTTTGAGTATCTCTAAGAAGAAGTATAGTCAACCATTATCGGTTTTTATCCAGATATGTATTTTGGTATCTGATCCTTGGAGGCAGTATATAGGCGGTAGCTTGATACCATGTACCAAGGCCAATCGTATAATGAAGCTTTGTTTTCATCAGGTTGCTACTTAGTTGGTTCGATCGGACAGGAATAGAATAGGGCTCGAAGGGTCTGAGTTTAGATTGGGAGGATTGGAAGAGGAAGGAAGAGGGAAAGAAAGTAGGGGTATTAGAGGATACAAAGTGGACGGAGGGAGAAGGGTGGAAGAGAGAGAGAGGGGGAAATGTAGGAGGGAGAAGTAATGATACAGAGAGAGATTGAGGAAGAGTGAAGAGCAAGAGAGAATGGGAAGGAGGAAGATAAGAGAGACTAGATGGAGAAAGAGAAAGGGAGAAAATGAGAGAAGAGAGAGATTGAGGAAGAGGGAAGAAAAAGAGAGAGGGAGAAGGAGGAAGAATAAGAGAGACTAGATGGAGAAAGAGATAAGGAAAGGGAGAAAAGAAGAGAAGAGAGAGGGGAGGAAGGGAGAATAAGAGAGACTAGATGGAGAAAGAGAAAGGAAGAAAATGAGAGAAGGGAGAGATTGAGGAAGAGGGAAGAAAAAGAGAGAGGGAGAAGGAGGAAGAATAAGAGAGACTAGTTGGAGAAAGAGAAAGAGAAGGGGAGGAAATAGGAGAGAGAGAGAGAGAGAGAGATAGAGAGAGAGAGAGAGAGAGAGAAAGAGAGAGCAAGAAAGAGAAAACTAAAGAGATAATCGATATTTCTCATTGAAAGTGGATTGTATCTGTCAGTATTGCGGCACGGAATAAGGGGTATCGGATGAGCAACTAATCCAACATGTCTGATACAATGAAAGAGAAATGCACCCTTAATACACCCGATTCAAGAGGCATAGCCGGTTAAAGTCTCATAAAGGGGGTGGCAAGAAGAACAAATTTAACAGTAGTGTGTGGCCCGTGTCTCATCCACACGATAAGATCTTTTCTTTTCACTTTACTCGCTGACAAATAATGGCACGAGTCACAAGATAAATGTTAATCAACACCCCCATTAAGGCTGCTGATCATTACTATCAGATCCTTGGAACTAGGCCTCCAAGATGCCCCCCTTTCTCTTTAAAAACTGAGAGAAAAGGGCACATTGCAAGTAAGATACAATTAAAATAGACCATTGGACCTGTTATTGCTACTAAGTACTACGCACTATTTCTGGTTTGTTATCGCACACATTAATGTGTGGTAATTGCGTTTCAGTATCTATTTCATTTGAATCATCATTTTCATTTTCCTTGATTTTTCCGTTGATGGGTTTTCACACCAAACACTCGGACACCATTCTATATATTAAAGTAACGCGTCCGAATGCTGCCCGACTGTATACTTCAAACTTCAAGGCTGAGTCTAGCCGTCTGTAAACCTGTCACATTTTGCTATGGTGGTGAGGAACAAACACAAAGGAACGGAAGCGCCACCCGGATGAAAATGTGCCGCCATGAATCCCTGAATAGCCAATGAGTGTGTTGCGTGGCTGGCCTTCGCACGCTGCCATGTATTCTGAGCTTGGTTGTACGAAAGACCATTAGTGCCACGAAGAAAAAAAAACACACTTTCTACTAATCTGTTTAAACAGATTACGATATTTCTTCTAATCTGTTTAAACAGATTATAATCTGTTTAAACAGATTACGGTATTTCTACTAATCTGTTTAAACAGATTACGGTATTTCTACTAATCTGTTTAAACAGATTACGATATTTCTTCTAATCTGTTTAAACAGATTATAATCTGTTTAAACAGATTACGGTATTTCTACTAATCTGTTTAAACAGATTACGGTATTTCTACTAATCTGTTTAAACAGATTACAGTACTTCAACTAATCTGTTTAAACAGATTATAATCTGTTTAAACAGATTACGGTATTTCTACTAATCTGTTATAACAGATTACGATATTTCTTCTAATCTGTTTAAACAGATTATAATCTGTTTAAACAGATTACGGTATTTCCACTAATCTGTTATAACAGATTACGATATTTCTTCTATGATCTGTTTAAACAGATTATAATCTGTTTAAACAGATTACGGTATTTCCACTAATCTGTTATAACAGATTACGATATTTCTTCTAATCTGTTTAAACAGATTACATTACTTCAACTAATCTGTTTAAACAGATTACGGATCCTACTTTTGTCACTTCCCCTGGCCTGCGCGCGAATTTTTTTTCCGTACTCGAGAGGGCAAATACCCCATGTGCGCATGCGCGTGGACTTGTGATTTCTCTGCTACTTCCCATACGAAATGTACATGTATTCGCATCTACTGTGCACGATTCGCGTTCTACGAGTAAACGATGGCATAGTAGTCTTCAAACACAGACTCTGATTTGCCAGTTTGACAAAACAATTACGCATATATCGTGCGTAGCAATAGTACTAGTATTCAAGTCTGAGTAGTTGTATGATTCAGACATTTTAGTGCTTACAGAAATGCATCCCAAATTGAATAGCATGGTATAGTAGTCTGCAAGCACAGACGCTAATCGGACAGTTTGACAACATAGTGTCTTGAGTAGTGCTTTATATTCAAATATGTGTAGTTTTATGATTCAGACCCTACTGGTGCGTGTATTGGAAAGGCATCTCAACTTGCAGAGCGGCTTAGTAGTCTGCAAGCACAGACGCTAATCTGACAGTTTGACAAAATAGTGTTATTCAAGTCTGAGTAGTTTTATGATTCAGACCCTACTGGTGCGTGTATTGGAAATGCACCTCAACTTATAGAGTGGCATAGTAGTATGCAAGCACAGACTCTCCTTTGACAGTTTGACAGAATAATATAGGCCTATTGTGTATTGAGTAGTGCTTTTATTCAAGTTTTCGTAGTTTTCTGTGTTGTGCCACTGCTCTCTCACTCTCTCTCTCTCTCTCTCTCTTTCTCTCTCTCTAGCTCTCCCTCCAGTATGCTCGCACTCTCTGTATTACTTTTATTTATAATCATGGTCTGCTGAGAGCCAGAAGGATGTTAACTCTTAACACAACGAATGCCCTTCTGGCTCTGAACAAACGATAGTAGGCCTATATATGATAAACCCACACACCATAAGGTCATTTATTGGCCTTCTCAAAACCGTCATTCTGTAATAATATTTCTAACTTTGGTCTAATAACTCTTTTGTCAGTGCAATCAATGGTCGAATGAATAATAAAATTGTGGACATTTTTTTTTTTTTTTTGGGGGGGGGGGGGGCGGCGGCGGCGGCGAGGGGTATTTTTCCCCAAATAAGCACTACTATGAAATTTTTTCTTCTTCAGGGTGTTCTTGTGTCCTGCAATCCTAAAGACCATTTAAGTCATTTTTAAGAATATGTTTTACCAGGTAATTCAAAAGAATTAAAAAACTTGCCTATGTTTATATTTTACTGCACTGTTGATTCATGTTTGATCATTGTCAAAAACACTCATTTGATGGTAGAGCTCATGTACGATTGTATGCTAATTAATAACTTTTTAATTCAGGCCTACATTTAAAATTAAGTGGTGTGGCGTGTATGGGTGTGTGTGTGTGCTTGTGCTTTAATAAAAGAGATACTTGTAACTTATACTAAATGTTGTTATCAATTGTAACATAATAAATCAATACAAAGGACGGAAACTAGATAAAAATCACAATTGTATTATTCATTCGACCATTGATTGCACTGACAAAAGAGTTATTAGACCAAAGTTAGAAATATTATTACAGAATGACGGTTTTGAGAAGGCCAATAAATGACCTTATGGTGTGTGGGTTTATCATAATTATATAGGCCTACTATCGTTTGTTCAGAGCCAGAAGGGCATTCGTTGTGTTAAGAGTTAACATCCTTCTGGCTCTCAGCAGACCATGATTATAAATAAAAGTAATACAGAGAGTGCGAGCATACTGGAGGGAGAGCTAGAGAGAGAGAAAGAGAGAGAGAGAGAGAGAGAGTGAGAGAGCAGTGGCACAACACAGAAAACTACGAAAACTTGAATAAAAGCACTACTCAATACACAATAGGCCTATATTATTCTGTCAAACTGTCAAAGGAGAGTCTGTGCTTGCATACTACTATGCCACTCTATAAGTTGAGGTGCATTTCCAATACACGCACCAGTAGGGTCTGAATCATAAAACTACTCAGACTTGAATAACACTATTTTGTCAAACTGTCAGATTAGCGTCTGTGCTTGCAGACTACTATGCCGCTCTGCAAGTTGAGATGCCTTTCCAATACACGCACCAGTAGGGTCTGAATCATAAAACTACACATATTTGAATATAAAGCACTACTCAAGACACTATGTTGTCAAACTGTCCGATTAGCGTCTGTGCTTGCAGACTACTATACCATGCTATTCAATTTGGGATGCATTTCTGTAAGCACTAAAATGTCTGAATCATACAACTACTCAGACTTGAATACTAGTACTATTGCTACGCACGATATATGCGTAATTGTTTTGTCAAACTGGCAAATCAGAGTCTGTGTTTGAAGACTACTATGCCATCGTTTACTCGTAGAACGCGAATCGTGCACAGTAGATGCGAATACATGTACATTTCGTATGGGAAGTAGCAGAGAAATCACAAGTCCACGCGCATGCGCACATGGGGTATTTGCCCTCTCGAGTACGGAAAAAAAATTCGCGCGCAGGCCAGGGGAAGTGACAAAAGTAGGATCCGTAATCTGTTTAAACAGATTAGTTGAAGTAATGTAATCTGTTTAAACAGATTAGAAGAAATATCGTAATCTGTTATAACAGATTAGTGGAAATACCGTAATCTGTTTAAACAGATTATAATCTGTTTAAACAGATTAGAAGAAATATCGTAATCTGTTATAACAGATTAGTGGAAATACCGTAATCTGTTTAAACAGATTATAATCTGTTTAAACAGATTAGAAGAAATATCGTAATCTGTTATAACAGATTAGTTGAAGTACTGTAATCTGTTTAAACAGATTAGTAGAAATACCGTAATCTGTTTAAACAGATTAGTAGAAATACCGTAATCTGTTTAAACAGATTATAATCTGTTTAAACAGATTAGAAGAAATATCGTAATCTGTTTAAACAGATTAGTAGAAATACCGTAATCTGTTTAAACAGATTAGTAGAAATACCGTAATCTGTTTAAACAGATTATAATCTGTTTAAACAGATTAGAAGAAATATCGTAATCTGTTTAAACAGATTAGTAGAAAGTGTGTTTTTTTTTCTTCGTGGCACTAATGGTCTTTCGTATGGTTGTGCATTGCGCCATGATAAATGTGTATAAATAATCTCAATCAAAGAAACTTTAGAGTTTACCCATTCGCCTCGTACATTGTCACATTACCATTGTATGGTACAGGTGTCTTAGTAGTCACGATGGTTACACAATGTCATTAATGGTAATGCTCGCAAATCACAGCAAATAAAACATATTTATCTACAAAATCTATTCACTACAAATGGTCTTTCTACATTGCTTTCATCTTTACAAACATCTGCTCCGTAAAAAGTTACATACAGAATGAGAAAGTCAATAAGAGAATCAAACATTTTGTTTAAACACAGGAAAAGGAAAACAACTGCAACAATAACTGTTGGGACTCCTCCCAAGTAAACTGGCGCTATTCCCCCCCCCCCCATTTGTATTCCAGAACGCCCCCTCCCACACCCCACACACACATCCCTCTTAATCTTGGACAATCTAAGTCCTTCTTTCGCCGATAATGAAGAAAAAAAGAAAGAAAAAACGTTAGTGGATTATAGGTAACATGTCGTCTTGAAAAGCTAAGTGAGAGAGCTAGGTACAGAAGATACTTCAGTGAACTAAGAACTAAGAATTCATTCTGCTATTATTGCGATGACAGAGTGGGGGGAGGAGGATAGTAAAATAATGGTATCAAGACAGAAAAATAATACTTACGTGCGCTTCCAAAGCTTCACCCCAAAAGCAAAATATTCCTCAACGAAATATTTTGTTGAATTGATTAATAGGTTCAGTAAAGAGCACAGCTGCTTCTTTGAATGGGTTGTGAAATAATCTTCCAAAATGTTCCTTAACTTTAAATTCGGCCGAATCCCTCATGAAAAGATCAAAATCATGACCCGTATCCTTGGATGTGTCTCTGTTGAATCTGACCGAAATAGCAGCAATGGTGGAGATGGAGCGAAGGAGCCTGGACCGGTTTAGCCTGAGGGGGTCCCTCACAAAATTGGGAAGAACCTGAAACTCCCCACCTTTCGCCTTCCTCAAATAAAAAGCAGAAGTTCGTCACTCTTCCAAACGAATTACGGCGTGGAATTGATGATCGGTTTACATGGGTGAATCAACGGCAATTAGATAAAGTGCCTTCGATGGATTGAGTTACGTCACTGCCACCTGTACATGACCAGGTCTTTAGTGCGCATGCGTGTTTAGATGTCCAGGCATCACCCAAAAGGAGGCTGTCTTCTTGGCGGGAAAGCAACTTTGTTAAATATGATTACGCTACGCTAATTAGATGAGAGTTCTTCTTCTGTAAAAACGAATTTTCTACACACCGATTGGTATCGGTAACTCTTACGAAAATAAAAGTACTTTAACACTTTTCCTTCTAAATCTGTCTTATTAACTAATGCGTTTAATAACATTTCATTGCAATACAGCTTTCAAGTTTACTTTAATTCAAAAGTGAACGTGTTGTTGCTATGGTAATTGCATACGCCCATCTAAAACGATTTTAATTAAGTGGAAATATTTTGCACACATTGTGTTTGCACATAACGTCTACAACGTGTTCAGAAAAACAATCCTCTGTACAAAAATAATATTGTTTCTCGTAGTATTTATCGTATACGATAAGCTGACTTAACAGAAGATTGGGTGTATTTTAAGTTCATCTAGTAGAGCAAACTGACAAAGCAAGTAAATATGTGCGATATGTTATATTATGATACAAGCAAACATTAATTCATTACTAAAAACCGGCGTATAGGCCTACGATGTATAGATAGGTTGTAGCTCATCCCCATTCCAATGTGTAGTGTGTGATGAACTTGACCTATCCAAGATTCCTTCTTCCAGTATAATTATATTAATCAACCAAGCAGCTCATCCACTTCATTGTTTTCTTTACGCTATGTCTCTACCGCTTCCAAGGATAAACCTCTTCTGATTTACCGAAACACAAAAGGCAAATACGAATCAATGCAGTCAATAAACACAAGCAAATTTGATTTGAGATAGACAACAAGTAAGCCTCGTCTGACCATTCCTTAAAATTAACTCATGTTAATTACGTAGAATGCAAACCAGTGCTGTATAATCTAATATGTAGCTAAGGAGTGGAGCATAGAATAGTTGTGATGGGGTATATGTACAATCAATAATCTTCATTAGTCTAAGACCTTGAACGTAGAAATGAAATCATTATCATGGGACGGAAACCAACGGCGCCATCTATGAGAGGCGATCGAGCTCCTGCTTGGGTTGCGTTTCTTCATCGGCTACCAAGTACTATTGTATCATGTCGGTTCGTATTAAAGCCCCACTGCACTACTTGTAGCTACATGCGCCCTCTATAAAGCCAACGATTCGTAAGCGATACCCGTTGATCCCCATGGTCCCCTTTTTTTAAATGTTAATTGAGAGCTGATTTGATGAGGTAACCACCTGCCAGTGACCACATGGGGGGGGGGGGGGGGGGTGGGGCTCTAATCCCTCCTGACCAAACTAGTGCAGATAGGCTTAAAGGGAGTGCAAAAGGCGTGCACAGCCATCTATCGTTATTCATATCTTTCATTCTAAGGGATTATTTTCGTAATGTAACCAAATTTATGCATAAGCCTTTGAAGCGCCTTGATCCGAATTATTTCATTTACCTGTTACGTATAAATGTATCTCAAAAATCGGAATTCGAATTGCATAAATAACTTGTTGCTAGGTAGGACAAACATATAGCTTGCTTTACCTAATAACAAGTAATACATGCAACTTGCAGTCACTATGAATATGACAGACAATGAAAGCGGACAAAATATACAGTTCCTTAGGTAGACAAAGGAACATCCCTTCACTGCTATTATGTAAAAATGTGTAGAACAGGTGTCACATGCATATTCACCTGTTCTACACATTTTACATAATAGCAGTCAAGGGATGTTCCTTTGTCTACCTGAGGAACTGTATATTTTGTCCGCTTTCATTGTCTGTCATGTTCATAGTGAGTCTGCATATTGAAATGAATTTAGTTGTAACAGGTGAATGAAATCAATCGTATCGAGGCACGTATACATTATGGTCACATTACGAAAATTGCCTAATGTGTATAGGCTATTTTCGTTATGCAACCAAATGTAATGCACATGTCTTTGTGAAGCGCCTTGATACAAACTATTTCATTCACCTGATAAGTATAATATTATTTCAATAGACAGAATCCGAACTGCATACATTAGTCGATGCCAAGTATGAAAATGGCTTGACCTACCTAGCAACACACGGTTCGAATATCAGCCACAGACATAACCCCGTGTCCTTCTCATCAGCATGGCCAAGGCATCGATCCACCTCTTGTTTTTCTCGACCCAGTTAAAATAAAATGTATTCAATATTCAAGATTCGAAATCTATGAACGTCTTAGCAGATGACTGGCTGAATCATGCTAGTTTTACAGAATAAAACAAGCAAGAATGATAGAAAACTAATGCACAATTACAATATTAGAAAATGTATACCTGAATACGAAACTACTAGTATGCCAGCTTGGCACCTAACATGCAAGCGAAGATAAACCATGACTGTGTAATAAAAACGTATACACTTTAAAATAGTTTGAATAGAGAGTTGTGACAACATGTGCGCCTTCTGGTATACGTTGTATTGTAGGTTGTATTATGCACCACATTCAACATTCTAACATCTAATGACGATAATGGAGGAACTTTTATTGGACCCAGCTATACAAAGATGCAATCGTCCATTATCAATCGCATCACACTCAGCATGACCGTTAATAACATCCATGCAGGACGAAACGATTCTGGGAGTGAGCTTTGTAGATTCAGCTGAGTACACGTTAAACATCCCAAACCATCAAAAATCAAATAATACTTCCTCATAAATCACTTGTTGATGTTCAGGCACGTTCCCACTATTTCAACTTTGTAACTGGCTAACCCACGTGTCCGAGAGTCAATGGGAACGAGACCTTATTAGGCCAACGGCCCAATGAGACCGAAGGCCGATGAGACTGACAATGATTGTCGGTCCGGCGAGCGTTCTTCAAAACTATCTTAGAGTTCACATGACCGCTACTGGGGTATCCACTCGGTATATTTATAGAGAAAATGCGTGAGAATGGCGGAGAAATGTGATGTATTCCATCAATTATTATATTGTATTAATAGGATTGTATTTTAGGGATTATATACAATATTCATAACACTATAATCCCTTCAATCAACAAAAGCTTATAAAATATTATTTTATATTACCCAAGTAAATGGACAAGAAAAAGAAAGCGGCTGTTTTGTATATGATTTGTAAGTGAAAGTAATTATTTCTGTTGATATCAATTTCATTAACGTCATGAAATTGTCATTAACTACTGAAATGAGACCCATGAGAGGCGGATGATAAAATGACGAGTACGATATCAATTCAATGTCGGATTAAAGCAATTAATGGGATCTAGTTCAATTTAACAGGGCGATGTTCGAACGTGATCCTACATCGCAAACGGATTGTTGCGATTTAATTTAATTGTTAACACATTATTCAGAAGCTTTCGAGCTATATACAGGCAATTTGACTAGAAATTGTTCAGTTATACCAGGATTACTTTCAAACCCGCCCCATTTAAACCAATAAGAACCAATCTAATATCATTTGATATGAATAAATTGGTCTCTAATTCCGTGTTAACCACAAATGAAAGATTGACACTAATTCATTAAGCCCATACGCCGGATAGTTGAGCGATTATATTCTTATTATGTGGGAGGGCGGTTGAATGATACTTTGTGAGGCCAGGGTATCAAATTATTTTGTATTCTGAATGATGAAGCCAGATGTTATGTGTTTTCTCTCTTTCTTCTTCTTCTTCTCCACCTATCCAATACCCTATTCTCCTTATTAATACCCTCTCCCCAACCTCAGTAATTTGTGTAGTCTAAATCAGATTCCCATCGTGACATGCCGGTGTCCTAATAACTTCCTTCCAATAGTTTTTGTTTGTTCTGTCGTTGTATCTGTCTCCTTCTCTGTCTGTCTGTCTGTCTGTTTTGTCTGTCTGTTTGTGTCTTTTTCTCTCTGCCTCTTTCTCTCTCTATTCCCATCTCTCTCTCTCCTCTCCACTCTCTCTATCTCCCCTTCCCCCCTCACACACTCTATCACTCTCACCCTTCCTACCACATTCTCCCTTCCCCTCTCACCCTCCCCCACTCCCTCCCTCCTTCCTCTGCTATGTGTCTCCTAGACTTTCTCTCTGTGCATCTTTCTCTCTCTATCCCCATCAACCACTCCCCTCCTTCTCTTTCTCTCTTTCTTCCCCCCCCCCCTCTCTCACTCTCACCCTCCCTACCACATTCTCCCTTCCCCTCTCACCCCCCCCCCACTCCTTCCCTCCTTCCTCTGCTATGTGTCTCCTAGACTTTCTCTCTGTGCATCTTTCTCTCTCTATCCCCATCAACCACTCCCCTCCTTCTCTTTCTCTCTTTCTCCCCCCCTCTCTCTCTCACGCTCACCCTCCCTACCACATTCTCCCTCCCCCCCCTCTCGCCCTTCTCCACTCCCTCCTTCCTTCCTGTGCTATGCGTCTACTATGTCAGACGTTTCTTTCATGGTAGCCGCTAATAGACCAAACCGGGTTAGCTTCGATTGTCACAAATGTCATTCCTACACTGTGTTGACATTTAGGTGTTAGTATCGCGGATAAAGAATGATAGTTGATGAACATTTTCCACTCTCTCGATTGCATTCGCCCCTACTCCATCTCATTCGCCCCTACTCCATCTCATTCGCTTCCACTTCATCTCATTCGCACCCCATTCACAAATTAAGTTATGTCCTGTCCGATGAAGGATACCTCCTCACACCGGTCATGCTTACACCTCACCCAAATTTATGTCAATGTTTTTGAGGGGACGACTCTTTTATTCTTCCCTCCAATTCTTTCTTCTGATTCTTTGGCTATACAATGGTTACATTTCCTTCTTTTCATCCCCCTCCCCCCACTATCACACCCCCCCCCCTCTCTCTCTCCCTCTCTCTCTCTATCCACATTATGTCTGTCCATCTATTCCTATCTCTCTCGTCTTATTTTCAAACTTCTTTGTTAACTTATCCCTACATCTACCTTCTTAGTATTCATCAGATCATTTTTGTTAAACTCTTATTCCCCCATGTTTCCTGTTCGCTGAATTATTAATTTTTTTCTATTTTCGATGGACGGGCATCAGTTTGGATTACAGGGAAATCCAACCTCGATAGCAAACTGATCTAGAAGGAAGAAGGAACATCGGAAAAGCAAATTGGTGAAAGTCTGAATAAAATCGGACAAAAAAAAAGTTGAGATTTTTTAAAAAGTTGCAATCACTATGGGTATGGGCTCTTCAGTTGGCTGAATCGGTCATCTCTCTGTGATGTAGTGGCGGACACCTTTCCCATTTGTTCCATCACACAACATTAACATTTATATTTTTCAATAATGTATGACACGGTGTAGTCTTTTACTTTTAGAGGACTTGTAATAATATACTCTTCATAATATATATTTTTAGATTTGCCCCAAGGGTGAAGGCACTTGGGTGTAAAACAGATATTAGTGATATTCTTGTACATGACAAACGGGAGAGTTATTTGTCACTACGTGTCAATCCACTAACAGAACTGGCAATTGGAGATTCGCATAATATAGCTTAAGTGATCTGATATTTCAAACATTCATAACCTCTTATTATTGGTCTGATTTATTTCATACATTCGCCACTCCATTTCTCTGATTTGTCTGCCTTCATTCAAATGAACTTATTACAGGGTTTGGATTGTAGTTTAAAAAGCTAAGACTTTTTAAACTTGTACGGATCAGAATAAGGTTCTATTCCAGTAGACTAATATATAGCATTAAGAGAGTGTTCGAAAAATATAGCATTCTTTTCCGTAATCTGCATAGAAAATGTCATCTTTTATTCATTCTCTGGCACTAGACAATTTTAGATAATCGAGATGTTATACCTTTTTCCTCCTGATCATAAAAGCAATACATTGATATAAAATAAACTGTCATTTTTACCAGGAATAAAATTTCACACAACTCAACGGCCTTCATGGGAACATATTATAGTACGTTCTCCTTTATTTTCAACCCCAGTCTAGTTGTCACAATGCACTACGTTGCATATGAATATTCTATCCACTCCGTAATTTATTCCATGTATTAATATTGACAGAGCCTTGTGTGCTTTCCTCTAAAGATAACGATTTCCGTAGATTACAATCGATATCAATCGATAATCATCAAACAGTCATCGGAGTGGCAGAGACCAGACTGCGTATTTCTTCATACTCAGAGCGCGCGAAATCTTAGCATTGCTGTAACCATTCAAGGAGACCTCATACTATATGTAACATGCCATATTATTATCAATATTGCCATGGTGATGTTACATCATGTTAATCATTTTTTTCTGTGATATTCCCGAGGTCAGTTCTTTACTTGATTGAAATTTAAAAAAATGCAGTAACCATGGTGACATGACAAATGTAGATATAGTTGCGATGATTAACCTTTATTCATCCATTTATACAGTAATATTTTTGTTACAGTATGGGACAATTTCAAGACGCATGCCAGTTCTATTGTTATGAATTTAAAGCATTTATTGCAATCAGAGTTAAACGATGGATTAACTTTACTGGGAAATGATTGTGTGATTTAGATTTTCGACTGAATTCCAGGGTAACCCAGACGATTGAAAATGAAGTCTCCATTTACAACAACCAACAAGAAGTCTTGCAAGAGCTTGGTGATAAATGGATCTTATTTTAAGTAGTATAGCCTTTGTGTATGCCTGTAATTGACAGAAGTTTGCAACCACACGAACGAACACCAATGCCCTTTTACTGTTATTGTTGAACTTATTTTGACAACATTTTTGAAGAAAATAATAATTTCATGCCCTTTTTTCTGCAGCGTAATCTCGTCCTCGAAAATGTAGCGATGAAACGAATCAAAGTGTAAATATTTTCTATCTAATTATATCACAGTCCACCAATCAATTATTTCCGACTTCCCGTTTATTGTAAACCTTACCATGCCTATTAACAGATTCACTTTGGAAGAAAAAAAAATGCATTGCATTTCCTCATGATTTTGTCACTTGTCAATACCATAGACGGTGTGAAGCCGGGAAGTAGTGTGCTATTTCATCCAGGCTACAGGAAGCGGATGGAATGACCTTCATTGAATGACCTTGATCATGAACCTAAAAGAGAAAACACCTGTACTGGGGGGTGTTTCACAAAACTTGTCATCAGTGACAAGTGAAAGTTGTTGTTATAAGCTACTGAAATCCTTGCTTCTGATTGGTTATCAGCAGATTTGTCATTGAAAAAAGGCTTTGTGAAACGGGTCCCTGTTGTCCAGTAAGGAAACATCAAAGTATTTAAAGCGAAGCATCACATCTATGCACACAAATCAATATAACAATGAGTGCCAGATTGTTAGAATAATAGTTGAAAGGACCTTTTGAAAAATCGCGTTCAATTGCACTTCTTGTGCACTACCCTGAAATAACACACACTGTTAACTGAGTTAAGAGTACGATCCGTCACTACGTGCAATTATGCAAGACTCTTTGTCAGGTTGTTTAAAACATCCCTCCACATACGGCTAAAATAACGTCTTGAAATATCGATTGCTTCCAAGTAATCAAAAATTACATTCAGTTATGACAATTTCAAATATTGTAACATTTTGTTGGAAATGAGATATTATGCTCCAAACTACGCAGGACCTCAAAAGAGAACATAATTTGGTTTTCTTCGTTTCGCGTCAATAATAATTATTCTGTCAAGGGACATACAGAATGATCATACAGTCGTAAAAAAGAAATATGTTATAATGCACCTTTCTTAACATATTTTTTGCATCTAAAGGGGATGGCATTGAGTGCACTACACTTTTCAAAATGAGGATAAAATGTGACGATTTAATAATAGGTGTATATACCAGGTATCTTCACCAGAAACAGTTGTGAAAATAGGACAACAAATAGATAGAAGATAATCCATCACCAACAATCATAATTTATTCAAATATGTCATCATTGAATTGTGCAACACTCCTCATGTACTTTTTCATGGGAAGTTATCTCGTTTCAAATCAGTCAACGGGACTTCGTATACAAATATGTATCGAGTATGGTTTAAGGTATTTTAATACTGCTTTATCCGTGAAAGCAAACACTTTATGTACACCAATCTGTGATTGCTGTGTGTGTAGTAACAATTGAATGGTGATGAACGATGGATGGAGGATTAATGTTTCCTCACCAGATATGGATAATACATCACTGTCGATGGTGAACTATTCCCAACCTTTTGTTTCAGCTGACACAACAGAGAGGTTTACAATATTCGCCTTTTAATATTTTCTGAAAAAGCGGGGTGAGGTTAACGAAATAGAAACATAAGACAGGTAGAGACAAAAGTAGTATAGCAGCGCTAAAAGAAGAATATTAGTAGTAGTAGTAAAAGTAGTAGTAGTAGTAGTAGTAGTCATAGTAGCGTAGTAATAGTAGTACATGTAGTAGAAGTAATAGTAGTAATGGGGGTAGTAGTAGTAGTAGTAGTAGTAGTCATAGTAGAGTGGCAGTAGTAGAAGTAATATATTATTATTATTAGTAGTAGTAGTAGAAGTAGTAGTAGTAGTAGTAGTACCGTAGTAGTAGTAGTAGTAGTAGTAGTAGTAGTATATAGTAGTAGTAGTAGTAGTAGTAGTAGTAGTAGAAGTAGTAGTAGTAGTAGTAATAGTAATATTAGTAGTAGTAGTAATATTACAAGCATTAGATGTATAGCATACCAAATTATTCACTAACTTACATATTACAAATGGACATGCATTTACTACAAACAACTTTACCCAATATTTGTATTTGCAAACAATGGTTGGAACTTGGAATACAGTCTTTAAAGAGATATAAGGTTCAAGCAATAAAGCACCTTTCTGTTTTCATTTCATAACTTCTCCAACTGTATTTATATGATTTTCAATCCACCTTGTTATCACCATCTATCATCATATCTTCCCCATCCCTCGTATATCTCGATACCTCTGATATTATACACTTTATTTCTATGTGTTTCTTCTGAACTAGGATCTACGTATTTCCGTACCCTCCACGCTCACATTACCTTAATAATTCGGTGTGACTTTCACACCGACCCATCGCGTGCTACTCCGTAAATTGAATTTTCCCCGTTCCACCGATTCAGTGTTGAAGCTTGAATGGAGATCTGGTTCCTCCAAGATGATAAACCAAGAAGAAAGTTTTCGCGGGCTTTCTGGGTCTTCGTTCACACAACACGCACGCAACGCTCCTTGTCGATATTAAACCAAGAAGAAAGTTTTCGCGGGCTTTCTGGGTCTTCGTTCACACAACACGCAGCGTTCTTTGCCGACATTAAACGGAAGTTTTGCGGGCCTTCTGCGGCACCTTTCACGCTGCGCTCATTTCTAAATCTGGTAAAAAGTGTGCGCGGGGGTTTGTGTTTGCGTGGGTGCATTATCAAAATATCTAGTTTGGGGGAGGTTTATATCATGTTCGCCAGTGGAAACAATCCAGGGGTGAATATGTGCGAGGGCGATGTTTTACATTTGCCTTTACGCATTAATAGCCATTTCACCATATAATTTAGTTTTCATAATTGATTAACCAACCGAATCTATTTGTCATCACTTATATTAAACACTGAGGGAATTAATATGATAGACAGACTTTGTGTGTTAAAGAAAAAGAAAAATTGCTAAATCAATCTTGGATGAATGCATTGCAAGACCATTAAACCGTGTTAAATATTGACGAACTAAAATAACTTGGACCTAAAATTACAGGCGAAAGAGAAATGTGATTGCTTTAATCTAGGCTCTCGTAATAAATTGAGATTTTGTTTTTGTCCTTGCCATTATCCTCTCCGTCGCCGTGGGAACGGGTCTTGTAAATTGGCGGGAAACTAAATAAGAAAAGTTGCCTTGAGCTTAGTATCGATAGCATGGTATTGCTAACATGTTCGGGGATATCGAGCAAGGTAAGCTTTCTGATCAGTGTTTGGAAGAAAACTTGGCCAGTGGAGAGATCGGTTTGGGAATTGATCAGAGCTACGTGTCAAAGATAACAAACAATAGAATACCGCGATTGGGGATGTAACGGAAGGAAGCTCAGAAGGAAAGTATGCATTGATTTTATCATGAATATTGTCATCGCTGCTTTGACCCGCCGTCCCTGTTTCTCTCCCCTCGCGATGGGTACTCGATCTCCCTACGTGGTAGCCTTTATTTCATTACCGTGATTACTTTGGCGTAGAAATACGTCAAAGAATCATCTTCTCTAAAATGGAATTACGATGACACCTGTCACTACATCATTCGTTCGTGGTCAGTGCTGCTGTTGTCGGTAGTGACGTTGTTGCTGATGTTTTTGGTGGTGGCGTTGTTGCTGCTGTTGTCGGTAGTGGCGTTGTTGCTGCTGTTGTCGGTAGTGGCGTTGTTGCTGCTGTTGTTGGTGGTGGCGTTGTTGATGATGTTGTTGGTGGTGGCGTTGTTGCTGATGTTGTTGGTGGTGGCGTTGTTGATGATGTTGTCGGTGGTGGCGTTGTTGCTGATGTTGTTGGTGGTGGCGTTGTTGCTTATGTTGTCGGTAGTGGCGTTGTTGCTGATGTTGTTGGTGGTGGCTTTGTTGATGATGTTGTCGGTGGTGGCGTTGTTGCTGATGTTATTGGTGGTGGCGTTGTTGCTGATGTTGTCGGTAGTGGCGTTGTTGCCGATGTTGTTGGTAGTGACGTTGTTGCTGATGTTTTGTATTATGAAGAAGTTTGCGATAGAGTGTGCCTTTATCGATAGGCCATTTTTGGTTGATTCTCCTCCTTCTCCTCCCTTTTGTTGTATTAAATATCGATGACAACAATTGCATTTATTAGTCCCATTTCCCCAAGAGAACATCACTTGGGCAGACAAGGTATTTGAAGAGAGAAAATAAAGGGAATAACATTTTGGTCAATTATATTTAACACCCTAAGAACGATGAACACATTACGAAATAAGGTTTAGAAGTGGCAAGGCCAAAACAACCTTTTTATAACAGAAAAAACGAATATATCATAGATTCAAGATAGGGCTGTGTGGCTAAAGAGCTGATTTGACACCGCAGGAAAAGTGCAGAATGTATCAACTAACAAAACACTTTAGAAACTGAATATCCACCTTTGTTTAATGTACGATCAAATTATTGTGAAGTGACGAGGGATGGTGCTTTTAATAATCACTGTTCGTTTGTAAGACATCGAGTCAAACACTTCAATGATAGACAAATAATAGTCGAAGCTAACAATAACATCTGGTTGAGAACCTTTTTAGATATAAATATATCATACCATCAAACGTGGAAATCAAGAATGTAATATGTATGTATATACAAATATTTGCATTGTACTCTATGCTGCTACTCGAAAATGTCTATGTTTTAGCGAATCAACTGGAAATAGGGCCGACTGTTTATAGTACCCACATTGCTTGTGCGTTTACAGTCTAGACGACGGTTGCAGTCAATTTCGATTTCTGTTTTTCTTCTTTCTTTCCGTTTGTTAGCTCTATTTTGCTGTTATTTACTGCAAGTAATGTTTTCTCACTACTGATCGACCCTTTGACAATGTTAACCTTTTCTACTTCAAAGTCGTTTATGCTAAGATGTTCACTTTAAAAGCATTGACCAACGACATGCACATAACGAATTGCATTGCGTGATCAGAATGTATCATGTATGGTAGCCTCAAAGAGCAAGGAGGGATCCATCACTTTACCTGTCAGCTAGGTTTACCTCTGTAAATGGACCGTTTAACGCGTGCGTCATGCCTGAACTTATCAACAAGAACAAGACCGTGGCTCGTAAGACACGATGTGATGATGATGGTATGCGCAAAAAGATCCCCCTTTTCCCTCCTTACATATTTACTTGCTTTACTTTCTCCATTCCCCTTTCACGTAGAAAATATATATTGAGGTCTTTGAATATTCTGATCAATAATTCAAGAATGTTGAAAGCTTATCTTTGTTAACAATAGGCCCTTCCTGTACACTCAGCCAAACTCATGCTTTCCATTTTTCTTGTGCGCCTCGGAGGGGATTGTCTAGATAGACGGCGTTATATAAATGCCTATTGTTACTATTTATTATTAATATTATTTTAGAGATCATTAGTCCCAAGCCCTACCGAGAGAGCGAATGCTTTGTTCATTGGCTAGCGATGTCCAGGGAATTGATTTTTGTATGTGAAATTGAGTGTATGTAAATTTATGGCATTCATGGCAGATAAGTGCCCCTCTTCACGTTTCTTTTCATCTTTGATAGATCGTAGGGTACACAGTCAATGCCTAGCATATAGTGAAACGAAACAGTTGAAGTCATATTGGTACATTCCTGAATACCAGTACGAAATATTCCCTTTTAAAGATAAGCTTGATTTCTCTCATAAATTCTCTCAGAATTCAACAAAATTTACACTGTATGTTCAATACTACAAATAAATGATATGCGCCAAAAGATTTGGTAGAAAAATGTATAGAGGCTGAGTAATGAGCATAGAAGGATAAGGAAATCAAGGTACGCTCAACACCGATCACTAAATGCGCAAATGAGCGTTGTGGTTTTTACTGAAGATGATTTCCAGCACCTTTTTGTGAGGTTGTTTTTATTGTACTGGTTCAAACAATCAATCTACTGCAGGTTAAACAATCCAGAATGAATCATAGCAATTGTCACTCGCCATACCATTCCCGTGCAGAGCTCAAGATTAGCTTTAAGATCGCTTTACTTTCAAAACTCTCGATTGGGTTTGATATTGGGTTTGAAATATATTTGTTCATGGTAACCATGTCATAATCTATTCATTACAAAACTTTACTAACCTAATCTTCACATAAACGCGAAGAGTGATGTTTCAATCAAGGCTAAATGCAAAGCAAGAATGCATATTGGAAGGAAAAGAGGATCTTATTGAAATGATGAATGATGTCTTGGGCCCAGGCAGGTCTTCGTAATGAATCACAAGTGAACCGTGCCCAACAGATCCCAAACTACCACGTCTAAATATTGACACGACGGAAAAGTGTAGGCATGAACTCTGTGGAAGACCTGTCGACAGCTCTCGGATTCACCTTTTTCGCTGATACCCCTGAGGGACTATCACAGATTGCTGAGTACTGCGTGGTAATCCCTTAAGCAGGCCAGCGAACTGTTGAGTGGGTTGTGGAGTTGTTTTAAGTGTTTATAGATTTAAGGCGACTTACAGTTGTTTTGCAATTGCATTTCATCTGCTTGCAAATGTTATGTTTTCATAAATGCTTGAGGACTTGAACTATACCAATGGGTATGACATAGATTATGAACTCAACTGAAACATCTAAACCTAAGAGCGGAAATGGCTGTGTCTCAAGACCACAATGACGTATCTAACTTATCCGATTCTACTTTATTCGTACCCATCGCCTTCTAGGAATGTCCGGGAGGGTAAGATATCAATACAAGTTGCTTTGAAAGCCCAGGTTCACCCCCCTCTCCTTGTTTACCAACTTCTTGGAGGTGTTTCACAGAGCCTTTATAATGACAAATAACAAAAATCAGTGACAAATCTGCTGATAACCAATCAGAAGCCAGGATTTCAGTAGCTTATAACAAAAACTGTCATTTGTCACTGATGACAAGTTTTGTGAAACGCCACCCTGGATACACCGACTGGCTCGACCACAGTCATGATAATGGCATGAATGGTCAACAAGGAAAGCAATATGGTTTCTTTAAAGGCCCACTGCACTACTGGTAGCTACTTGCGCCCTCTATATAACAAACAATGCCTAATCGGTGACCATTGGTCCCCCGTGATCCTCTTTTGCTTATGTTAAATGAGAGCTGAGTTAATGAGATAGCCACCTGTCACAGTGACCTCGTTGGCTCGCTGTGTGGTCTAATCCCTTCTAGCTGCAGTAGTAACGCCTACCTTTAACTAGTTTGGTCTGTGTTGGTGCCACCATGTATCAGGCCACTAGTTAAGAACCTCCAAGCAGACGAGACCGGTGCAACAAACAGAGACATATAACTTATCTCATTTAAACTCTTGTCCGTATTTCTAACTTGATTCAAGAAGATTAAACGTGTCACTAGACATCTCATCGTTACTTTGACACTTTCACTACCAACACTATCAACGGCATTCTTCTAACGGGCTTCCAGAGGCGACTGTTAAATACTCTTCTGATTAAACCAGTTGACGCTATGATAAGGTTCCAGACAAAATGTAACAATTAAAGCTGTTATTGAAGACGGTATTTATAGCCTATTTGACACGAAAATGTTTGAATGTAGTTACTTTAATGTGTCATATCACATCGCATGAATCGGGACACAATCATCCGGAAGTACATGAGGTGCAGTAAACCACACTCTGCCTATCTATACCTTCAGCCGCAATACACCTGCGCTTTTAATTCGTTAAAGGGACTTGGTAACATTGTTCAGATGAGAGAAAGTGGTACTGAGGTAGTGACTTCAATGCTAGATGTATATAAGAGTGAAAACGGACTATTATTAATGATACAAATTAGGAAAACTGATCTGATCGATTCTTTAATTCTCCCAACTATATTATTACAATTTAATAATATTTTAGGCGAATGTAAATCGTCACAAAGCAATAATTTGGGTATAGGCCTACATACCATTTCAAACATTTAAGTGTTGAAATATTTTTAATAGCCTGTTTCATGTCTTTTGTCATGGAAAACAGTTGGGAAAATTCAAAAATGGTTGGGAGAATTTACTGTTAATAAATGTTAGAGGATGTTGCAAAGTGACACCTTCAACGAAAACCATAAATATCTTTGTTATTATTATTATTATTATTATTATTATTATTATTATTATTATAAATATCTTTGTGATTTGAGAATTCTTGAAGGATTGGTTGCATGTCAGAGGGTTAGTACAGTCGAAGAAATATAAATGAGTAACGTTTTATACGAAAATTAAGCAATTTTCTCATCAACCTTCAACATTATTACCGAGCCACTTTTATATAATGAAGGCTATATAGTACCGCTGAAAATATCGGCAACTATATCTTAGCATATCGATTTGTCATTTTATGGCCGAAATGGTAGACCCAAATCTCCATTCCCTCACAAAGGGCATTTTACCCTTTCAGATTATGTTACATTCTGAGTAAAAACTGTTTCTATCCCTAAATGACGAGAATGGTTTGGCACCTCCAGAAACATCTTCTTCTGTTTTGTTTTGTTTCTCCTCCTCCACTGCTTCTTTTTCTTCTTCGTCCTGTCCTCTGTCTCCTCATTCTTCCTCTTCTTTTACTTCTTCTTCTCATTCTCCATCTTCTTCTTCGACAGTAATGGAGGGCGGCATGTTTCATGTAGTAGGTCCATGGTTTCATGCACCGAGCCTGAAAACCTATTTCTGTCTGAGGATTTTACAAGTGGAAGGAGGGGGGGGGGGGTAGTGAGGGCAGGGCATTTCTATCCTACATGTACTCTATACACAAACTAAGTTTACTTCTAGTTCTTTTAATTACCGCTCTCTTAAACCAAGCCAGACAAATCAAGGGCAGTCTCGCGCCTAGGTTTGCAGCGTCTGCCTCTCCTTAGCGAAGGTGGCAACCTCGCACCCCGAATCCATGCGTCTCTAATACGTGTCTAGCAGGCGATATACCCCTGATTGGAGAGACACACCTTCACACTTCTTGCGGAAACATCGCTGTGACAATGTTTGCTTGCTCCTTTTACCGCTGCATTTATTCGTGGTTTTTACAAGACTGTCTTCTTAGGTTTGATGTTAGTCTGTCTCTTCGTGACATATTAAAAGCATTACAAAGATATATTCGTTAAAGTAGACTTTGAAATCGAAACCTCTGTAAGTAGTTTATCTGTATCAAGATAAATGTGGCAATGCGTTCGCCTGCTGCGCTTAAAGGCAATCTTGTTACAATATTACAGATTTCGTGTTCTTCCTAAGTTAAATACTAAGTGTGGAAAAAGAAACTTTGCTCATGCAGGACCCTCGCTGTGTTTGAAAATAATATTAAAATGTGTTTAATTCAGCAAAATTATAATTAATTGCTTTAATACATCGTGGATGCTTTTATGTGATCGCTTTTTTTTTGTCAAGTGCGCCTCGGTTTTTTAAATAAATATTTCAAGTGGATTCGGCGCCTTACAATTCGTATAAATTATTATTTACTAGTAGTATTTAATAGTGGTAGTGGTATAATTATTATCATACAACGCTTACGTAGATCCTTGTCATTTGATTGGAGGATTGTTGGTCACATGATATGCAATAAATATACTATTGCACGGGCGTGCATTTTTGGTACTATTCGCTGTACGTACTATACAACGAGCGTGCACTTTGGGTTATATGCAGACTGCGTACCTCTCTGTCCTGCGCGTATCTCATTGTTATAATAGCTGCGCGCATCTGACGCGAAGGCAATTTGAATGTAATCGAGAAGGCCTGACTCCAACTTTAATTTATCTTTAATATAAGGAGCAAAGCATAATTTGTTGAAAGATGTTGTATAAAACATGAATTAATGTTTTTCATTCGTTCAATAGTGCGAATATTTTCATTCGTTGAAAGATTAACGTTAATTATATTCAACTCGGCTGACACTTCGTCGAATAGAATGTTAACCTTTCAACTCATTATAATATTCGCACTATTGAACTCATAACCATTCATTTTGTATACTATTGTTATTATTATTATTATCATCATCATCATCCATAATGGGACTAGGAATTGGTATAGAGAAAACAAAAAACAAATGAGTCTAATGAATATCAATGTAACTTATTTCTCTCTACAACCCCCTCCGTGCTTTCTCTCTCTCTCTCTCTCTCTCTCTCTCTACTTGTTGAGGGATTGTACGTTCAGCAGATTAATTAAAACTAATGTTCTTCCCAAACCTACGGCTTAACTTTCCATGATGCAATATAGTGTATTTTACCTTTAAATTAAGTTGTTTCTTCAAGTGCAGAATGAAGTATCGTAATTAGAACAACGGTAGTGTTTCGTTCTTGTATACAGACCACAATGAAACATAGAACACTATGACATATTGATCTGACTCTGTGTTATATCACAAACGACTCATACAGAGTCTATGCACTAGGAATGATATCGATTTATGTTATTAGCGGTATCGAACAATGGTTAGGTATGACGTATGCTTTGACAAAAGTCAAGTTATTCCGGGCCGTCTAGAAATTACCTTAGAGTTACTTTATGCACTCTATGTATGCTTGTGACCACAATTGCGAACCACAAGCATAACATGTAAACAAATTCAAAACTGGCTCAATAATTTCGTTGGGGGCTGGCCCAATTTAACTTAACAATTGTATTGATCATTCAGCATATGACCACTAATCGACCGGTCTGTTAAATCTAAATACCGGCAAGCCCCTCAGATAAATCCTGTTTAACCCTCCCCAACTTCCATTTCAAAGGCCTGGTGTGAGAGGTCGATATTAAAGGGAAGAGGGTATTACGTAATAACTTTCGTGTATTGAATATCACCGATGAGATATCACACTGTACTCTCTTGATATGACGTATATAACAGTCAAGCATTTTTTGTTAAATTATTTATTCTCCACCCATGGGATGGATTGCCCTTGTCAAGGCAGCTATAAGCTGCTTTTGAAAGGGGTTAAAGCCAAGATAAAAACATACTATCAGAATAATCAATACATGTATACTCATAAGAATAGACAAATGAACACAAACAAAAATATAGTTTACACAAAACAAAAATAGACTAAAAGTATACTTTCTACAACAACAACAATGACATCAATGGGGGGGGGGGGGGGGACATCTACACAAAGGAATAACGTATCCTGACAGGCTTATATCGGATAAGGGAGTAGAGAAAAAAGAAAAGAATAAGAACAAAAGAAAAGAAAATCGGAGGTCTTGTATGTCTTTAGTTTATTAGGATATGTAATTTTAAGTTCAAACAGTCTTACCGTGTTGTTACTGTTGTTCTTGTTGTGTTGTTTTGATGGTTTACTTGAAATAGTGAATAGAATGCAATGGTTTCAACAACACGAAATATGTGCTTTCATATATATGACAATAACAGTCGGCACATACATGTATGTTTGATGAATATGTATTTTTACTCTAAACGTTGCTCAAAAGTAGGAGATGTACGATCATAAAAACTCACACTAAACAATGTTTACAAGACAAAGATAACAATATTATCTGAGCTTTGCAGTTGTGTGATTAGACCTACTAATACTAGAACGTGTCTCATGCAGGGTGGTAAGCGTGCAATCATTTATTTTTCTCCTTCTTCAAGTTTTCGTTACATTGTGATTATATGCATTAGTTTCGAATAAATATAAAGTTCATTTAATACATCATTACATTTTCCTAAAAAAACAATTGCTTGAACTAACTTTTCGAAAATATATGTCAATGGTGAAAAGGTAGGAATCGAAACAAGTATACAACTTGATCCCCTCTTTGTCTTTAAGTTCACTATATTTCTGTTACAAAACTTTGATGAATGAAACGATATACCTATTTGGTTTCACAATAGTTTATGCTTCTCATTTTTACGCTAGATTTAATACAGTTTATTCAAGTAAACTGCCGAAGGAAAGGAATATAATATGGACACACAATGCCATGTGTATACACGCTTCGTGGAAGACTGTTCACTAAGAAAGATGTTTTTTTCCTAGTATGGATAACTGTTATCTGAGCTTGCATCATAATCATAATCTAATACTTATTCGAAATACCCTTGAAGAGCTAATACAATGGAAAAATAAGAAACTCGAAATCTTGAGATGAGAAAGCGGAATAAACGGATAGCATAAAAATACTTCCTCGAGCTATATTCTTGGGAAATCCAAAATCGAAATCCAATCCTCGCGAGAAATTAGATACACTTTGCTGGATTTCTATGCGGTTTTTTGCTCAATTACATATGAAGTCAGTCATTATTCAAATGAATATTCTTTTCAGACGATAACAACTTTATTAATATGTATTGTCAACGTTCGAAGCACGATTTTCTAAGAAAACACTAATAACTATTTCTAAAAACGAATATCTATTAATATATTTTTTCGAATATCGCTGAAAAAGGAAATCCATGCTAACATCTAATCATCATTATACAAAGACATTTTCCCAGAAGAAAAAAACATCATGTTTTATACATAATTGTATTGAATCAATTCCTTCTAATTTTGGTCGTCCATCATAATACTTGCACATGAGAGACACAGAAATAATAAGAGAAACATAATAGCGAAAGCTATCGACTCAATCATTCATGCTTTAGTTGATTTTGCATTTATCTTGATTATTTCATTAGTCTCCATACTTTTAAATTGTTAATAACATCTAGGTATTCATTTTTGTTTTTCAGTCATCACAATTTATGTCAATCAATACAATTCAGAAATATCTGCTATAAAAAAAATTAAAGATAAAATTTAGTACTGGTAATGCGATTGCATTGTGAAAGAAAAGGTGTGGAAAGGATCAGAAACAGTTGATCATGTAGCATGTAAGTATTGGTGTGCACTGCAAGGTTCTGGAGTCATCAAAATCATAATAAATTTGACCGAGTCTTGGTAAAGTAACAAGCACTGTACACAGAAAGCTATATATGGGACAACACACATTGTGTCGGGGCTAGTACTACCTTGATTTCCTTGTCTTTCTATGCTCATTACTCAGCCAGTATCTTTAATAAATCGGCGGACAAATTATTAGAGAGCTGTGAGTGTTTACAATTAATCATGCCAACAAGTAAATTAATCATGAGTATTACATTAAGGTTCTACTGATATGGGAGATTATATGGAAGCATAAAAATAAAAGAAATGGAAAGGCGAAAGTTTGAAATAAATCGGAACAATAATGAGCTAGTTATAAATGCTTGAAATATAATATCTCTAAATCTATGTAAATGACGTATACACAGACAACTCGCTCGTTTTTCATGTACAAAAATATGTTGTGTTTTTGAGCGAGGTTTGCGGTTATGCCACAAACCTCGCTCAAATTTATTCTCACCACCGTGGAAGCCTGCAAAGATTACAACAATATTATTAATAATTGTATTCATGTATTTCTCCTATTAATTCGCTTTCTCCCCTCGAGGACTACAGATGTTATATAATTGAATTGATCCGATTTGACTTCTTTACTTCTGTTTGATTCTCTTTTTCTTTCGCAGTTTTACAAATAAATAATAAACACAACTTTGCAAATTTTACACATGACAACATAATATATGTAGAATAAAGTAATATAAGGCTGGCTGTAACTAAACGAAAAAATAATGGATAGCATATTTTCACAGGTTCTCTAAAAAGGCCCTTTTGGGTCATACATGTACGTTTTGAAAATAACTGACATTTTATTCATTTTGTGTTATAGAACAAATGGGAAAATACAGCACTACGTAAGGTTACGGCATTTAGCCTATTCAAAGTGCCCATACGTATAGTGATTACAACTTAAAATATAAACTTGATTTCTGGTAAAAAGAAAAGAAAATGAGTTCTCACAGAATCAAACGAAACTTACACTGAATGTTCAAGATTACAAATAAATGTCATTTGCCAAATATACTGGCTGAGTAATGAGCATAGAAAGATAAGGAAATCAAGGTAAGTAGACCCAATACCAGTTGTGTAGTCCCATATACATCTTTCTATATAATTATGTACAATGCTTTACCAAGACAATTCATTACGATTTTGATGACTCCAGAACCTTGCAGTACACACCAATACTTACATGCTACATGATCAACTTTTTCTGATCAATTCCACACCTGTTCTTTCACAATGCAATCGCATGACTCAACTTTATCCTTTAAACAAAAATTACTTTCATTTTTGTTTGGTCTGATTTCATTCAAAGTTTCACACGACTGCTTCTCTGATTGTTTTGCTTATATTAAAGAAATGTGATATGTTGAATTTTCCTTTAAAGGCCGTCTGTACTAGTTCGGCCAGAAGGGATTAAACCACCCTGCGAGGTCACTGACAGGTGGCTATCTCACCAACTCAGCTCTCAATTAACATAAGAAAAAGAGGATCATGGGGGACCAAGGGCCACCGCTTAGGCATTGTTTTCTATATAGAGGGAGCAGGCAGCTACCAGTAGTACAGTGGGGTTTTAAGCCTAAGACTGACCCTATGGGATGCACTTTTTATATCTAAGACAATACCAATGCAGCTATGAGACGCCTCTAACGCTGTTTACTGCAATGATTTCCGCTATGTCGGGCATAGATATTGGGTGCGCAGTCACCGAAAGTACAGGTCAGGTGAAAAGATCTCCCAATTGATTTATTTATACTGAGCAGATAGAACCGTGGAAAATTGTATTTGCCTTTCTGAAGAAGGGAAATATATGAGGAGAAGTGGAAGTGATGGGAAAGTAAGGGACCGGACTGTAAAATAGAGACGTGGTAAGGGACAAGGGAAAGAGAGTAAGATCGGAGGAAACGAGAGTAAGATTGGAGGAAACGAGAGGAAAGAGAGAGAGAGAGAGAGACAGAGAGAGACAGGGAAAAGACACAGAGACACAGAGACACAGAGAGAGACAGAGAGAGAGAGAGAGAGAGAGAGAGAGAGGAGGACAATGGACATGAACAGATTATAGGCGAAATTGTTGAGCTTGAGCGGAGGGAGAGAAAGATAAAGAGATAATTAATTAACATAGAAAAGAGAGATAAAAAGGTAGAAAGAGAGAGAGAGAGAGATAAACAGAGAGAGGGGGCAGATAGACAGACAGACCGACAGACAGACACATAGAAAGGGGACAGACATTAGTATAATTTTAAGCTTGGAAAGAAACATTATTCCATCAGTATTGCAGATGGAGCATTCACACTCAAACACTGAATGTTAACCCTAATAAGGCCGGGGGGCCATTAAGGCCCCCCCCCCTCCACGATTTTTCTGATTGTTCGAGAACGCATATGGATGGCGCCTCGCCGCTCGCTGACTTTTTTCTTTAGAGTCTTGCGCATCTTTAAAAAAAAAAAAAATGGAAATGTCATTTTTCCTAAAAATAGATCAAACATTGGTTATTGGGTCTTGTTTAAAGTTTAGGTGGTTGTTTTGGGAGTCAAAATAGTTGAATTGTAGGAAGAAATAAAAAAAACAAAAAAACAATAACATAAATAAGTTAAAAAAACAATGAAATACATAAGAAATTATCAAAACAAGAGATAACATAAGGAATAAGCTGGCTCTTCCAATTTTTTTTGTCGTATTATTGTTCCAAATGGTCTGATGAATATATGTAGTGAAAAAGAATGCTTAAATATGAATAATATAGGATTTATGGGTAAAAATGTGATTTTATGACGTTATTTGCATAAATTACCATAAATATGCAAATTAGGGATTTTTTTTCAAAAAATTGAAATTATCATATTGTTCTATACACTTCTCTTGACACGCGTGCAAATTTTCGCGGAGATCGGCCGTTTGACGGCCGAGATCTTGGGGGGGGGGGGGGGCCATAATGGCCCCCCCCCCCCCCGGCCGTAGTAAGACTTCAAATAGCCCGGCCTTATTAGGGTTAAAGAAACCAATGCGATATTTTATTTTTGCAGTTTTTGCAAACATTTAAATACCTCTCCTTTTAATCTTAAGATCGAATTCATTAAACCTTACTAGGCTAATTGTAAATTCTATAGGCTATGATAGTTAAATTAATTCTAGGTTTGTTTAATGTTTTATGAATGTATGCCCTTATCTACAAATGAAATTTGGCATGTGACATACATTAAAACAAAAATCATTTTGGAGACAAGAAAGTGATTGTTCCAATTATCGATCGAATTTTAGTCCGCTTTACGGTCCTCCCGTAAAGTATAAAAGACCCTTGCTTACAACAGTTTTTATCACCTGACGAAGTATTGCAGTAGCATACGAAACGTCGTGATCTTTTAGATTCCTTATTGACCACATTGCGAGACAAACGAATATCACTAGCGATATTATTTTCGATACTATATCCGCAATGAGTAATATATTTAGCAAAGTGATAGTACATTGACAAACTATTACCTAGTAAGGCACAATATTGCCACAATGTTTTAATGCCTAATCGGTGTCTGTTGGTCCCCAATGATCCCCCTTTTCTCATGTTAATTGAGGGCTGATTTGATAAGATCACCACCTGTCAGTGACCTTGCAGGGAAGTTTAATCCTCCTTGCCCAACTAGTGCTTTAAAATAGATACTTTCATCGTAGTCACTTAGAATATGAAGAACAAAGAGTAACACAAATGATAACTTTGTTCTCATGTAGGTTCAATATTGTTTCCAGGTAGATCTGTATACACATTTCCACAGTGTCGATCTATCATAACAGGATAAACAAGAAACGCCTTGGTAAGAAAGCATTTACTCTTTGTTTACACTCTGCAGTCCTACCGATAAGTAAATCGAAGATGAAATTATGTTTAGGATGTAACCCCCCCCCCCCCCCCCCCCCTGCTGTTGAAAGAAAGAATACCCAACTTGGACTATTTCTTGCATATTTTATATTCTTTAATGTAATTTATACATTATGAATGAACATTCTTAATAAATCCATAGGAGAATTGGTAGTGATGGGGAAGTAAGGGACCGGACTGTAACATAGAGACGTGGTAAGGGACAAGGAAAAGCAAGTTAGATTGGAGGAAACGAGATGAAAGAGAGAGACAGGGAGAGACAGGGAAAAGACAGAGAGACACAGAGACACAGAAAGAGACAGTGAGAGAGAGAGAGAGAGAGAGAGAGGAGGAGGAAGAGGAGGACAATGGACATGAACAGATTATAGGCGAAATTGTTGAGCTTGAGCGGAGGGAGAGAAAGATAAAGAGATATTTAATTACTAGAGAAGAGAGATAACAAGACGTTATGTTCTGATTCTTTTTTGTAGTTCATACCATTCTGTATGAAGTTTCTTAATGAATCCATACTATATAAATCTATGACATTATGCATGTTCATAGAACATTATAACGGCAAAGTGTTACAGGGCGCAAAACGTGTTACATTTCCATTATTTGCCTGCAGCACATTCATTTACTCTCTACAGAACGCAATGTTAACATCCAACAGTTTGAGGGATCGCGATGAAAACTGTCTGGGTTATAATTAAAAATCACACCTATTTGAAATGAAGTATAATATAGCAGGTTGAATGAGATACATACCATTACAGCACACCGTGTGATACATGGATGCATAATGAGCTTTATCACACAAAATGTAAATCAACCTTGAATTACGTATGACATACAAATAGAGAATCCTTATTCGCATGGAATATGATTACGAGGTTAGATTTCTTTCTAGATACTTGTAGCTTCCCATGAAAGAAAGAATTCTCTTTAAAATACTATTATTTGTTTTTAAAGCCTCCATGACCAGACGCCAACGTAACATCAAAGATTGCTTTACATCTCATAACCCATCTTGGCCTATTCTTCGCTCTTCCCGAGACCCTGGCTCAAGACCACTTTCTGCTTACTATTCCTAGCCTAGCACCCGTAGCAAAGCTGAGGAAGACACATTTACTGTAGCTGCATCCCATGATTGGAACGATCTCACCTCTTTTATTAAAGCAGCAAATTCCAAATACAAATTTTAGAACCTCTTGAAAACATACCTCTCACTGAATAGTTAACTGAAGCCCTTTTCTTTCCTCTATCTCTTTCACACATTGTGTATGTACGTATTCTGATGAAATTAATTAGTATGTTATGTATGATTGTGTTGTGTAAACGCTGTGATATAGTTTACTATAGAGGGCGTACTAAGTACTAGTTATTATTATCATCGAACCAGTATAGTGTATTATTTTTACCTTTGCTAACAAGGTTGGTACAGATTAATGAAAATTATAATATTATTGCATTACAGAAAATGTTAATACCAATATTGATAAGAACACAAAATCTATTTGTATAGTCAATACAGAGATAAAACTAATGCGACGAAATCTGTATAAAGCAAATATCTCAAAATAAGTTGTACATTCCTAAGCTTCCATACTAAGCACACCCACTTGTTTGAGGTCTGATTATGGTGAGGTGGTGTATCCAAGAATGGGGGGGGGGGGGGGCGGCACATGCCCCTATTTTTTCTGGTAAGCTTCTACAATCAAGCACTCATAACAAGCCTATATACTTCATACATGATATAAATAAAGGACACTTGCTTCCTATACGTTTCTGATACATCTTTTTGTCTAAGATTTTCAAAATGTTCGTGTGCCCCCCCCCCCCCCCCTACAATCATGCAGGTACATACAACGATCTTGGAATAGAAATGTGCCCCCCCCCCCTCCTCCTCCGACACACACACACACCTTCACATGCACACATGTCTCTAGATTAGGGATGAGGTAAGGTGAGGAGAGCTTTGGATTGGGGTTGCTATATTTTAAATTTACAACCTTTTTATCTGGTCACTTGTTTCGATCATGATCGCACTTTGTATTTATAGGTCATGGGTTACTCTCATCTCGCTAGCATGATTTTGAAAAAAGTTCATTATATTTTAAAAAAGTTGACATTCATGGTCATTATATAATAATTTATGCTGATGATTAAACCTTTTATCTTTGCGAATGTTTGCTTTGCTTTCACCGTCCCTTTTTCACAAGATCTGAATCGATGGCGTCGATTGTATGCATGCATAATGGAAATAGTATTTTAGGGAATATCAAAGATTGGTTATAGTATTTCTTACCTGATAAACTGACTGATGTCTTGAATAGACCGGTGTAACGAAGTAAGATCCAAGGGAATCGTGGTTATTATTAAGACAAGTTTCTTCCCATAGATGTTAGAGTATGTATTCCTCTCACAGTGTTTCACAGTAAGTCATCTGAGACACAGTACATAGAATCAGAACAGATCGAGCTGCAGACTTGCCGGGTAAGTAGCCCACTCCACATACTGTCCCGATCCGATAGAAATAACCAGCCTTCCCCGGCCCGACGAGTCTAGGTAAACACAGAATGGCCAGATATTTGCAGACTGGTACGAGATCAGAATAACCGAACAAACTTCCCTCTTATGATTCACTCCAGCGCCAGGATAACGGTGATAATTTCGATACTATTCGATGCAAGGAATAGGCATTGACGGAGAGTTAGTGTTGAATGCAATGCACAAATATGCTTTCAAACTCAGCAGACGACTAATACCGATTCATCACTGAGTAACTGAGCTATCGTCAACGTGAACCCTGAAAATCATTCCAATATTTGCATTGCATTGTTCGATTAGTGCAGATTCTCACACTAGCTGCCGATACAACGCGTTTTAGCAACTTTTGTGACAACAACAGCAAGCCATTGAAATGGGAGGAATCGATGTATCGATTTTTAACTCGTTTAGCATTTTGTTTAGCAGACGCTAACACATGTTCCGCACATCTGTGAGAAATAAACGCGTTAGACAGACGATGCACAGTTTGAAAGGCGGCAAGGAGGATTCTCGGTTTGTGCGAGCTAGGTGGCGGCGGTGCTGTGCATGCTCAACAGCTAAATGCGACGCCACGTCTGAAATGCTGTACATGATCGGGAATCGCCGCCTCTTTTTCCTTCTTATTATCATTCTTGACGGGCAGAAGTGGTAAAATAGAATGCCTCGTCGTTCGCGAGGTCATCGGTTCAAATCCCAGCTTGCGGGTTTAGATTTACATAGAAAGATCGCTTCTCTCTGCTGTGAATTGAATATGTACATGATTAACATAATGAAGGTCTGTTGACTTCTCATCAATAGTTACCCAGGTTAATAGTTATTTGTTCGCTACTGATTTAAACCCAAGACTACCACATTATTCGGAGAATATGATGCATATACACTGAGTGTTTTACATACAACAAATCGGCGGGGCTGTCCATTGTTTTTAATATTACTCGACCAAAGCTGGTAAATAGTTTATTCCAAAATGTTAAACTTGGTGTTTTTAAATATATATATACATTTACATACAAAATACAAACGAACAAACAAACAAATTATTTTTTAACAAGCAGGTATGATAATTAAAGAAAAAGCGAGTCATGTACTGACTGTAGTTTCTTAATGGTGTCCCCCTCCAAAGCATAGGTAGGCCTATTTAAACTCACCAAACATAATTGTTGGTTGTGTTGAACATTACTATTTTAGCCACTTGTAATGTACGTACATGATGTACCCTTTACCACTTTAGGTATTATGTTCGGTGTGCTTTGTGCATAAACATACATGTGCTTCTAATTCATAATGAAATTTGATGATAATTGTTTTAACTCATTGCTAAGAAAGGATGTATATGCTCGTAAGTAAACAACAAGAGGCCGACAAATTTAAGTCCTCTCCGAGGGACCGGGTAATGAAGATTCATGCCTGAGGCACAAGCGCATTGACTTGGTTTCGAACCCGAGACCTCCCGGCTACGAGACCACTGCTCTTCCACTGAGCCATCGCGCCTCCCGAAACCTAAACACATGGCAACGAGTGTAGTTTGTCCATATTTGCATCAAAATAAACTTTTTTTTATTATGTTTGTCATTCCAACAATTTTAAGTACACGTCGCATTCCCATTGACTCTATCTCAGACGCTAGCCAGGTGTGTATTCCTGCATGCGTGCACAAGTAATACTGCTCCATGAATACCAGTCCAGTCTTTAATATCTCCTCAAGTAAGATCGATAATATCATTTCCGTACCTTCCTTGTATCCTAAGCAGTATGGATTTCACATTTATTTCATTCGTTCCACTGAAACACGACAAAAGCTCGTTAGTATTTTGCTATTTTATGTTTGTGTGTTTATATAACTTACACAACAAACATGATTGTGTAATGTTTGTGTAGATCATATTAGATAACGTATTGGAACTGCACAAAGTTTCTTTCATTTACGTTAATCCGGAATTGTATTTCATTCAGACCTTTTTTATACAGGCTATTGAAACAAGGTAATAAAGGAGTTGCATCAAAAATGTTATATCCTTTTTTTTTGTGTGTGTGTAATTTTTGTCACAAACAATTTCTTTAGGTTGATATATCGCATCGAATGTGACGTTGTATGTCAACATATCAATATTCCAGTGAAGGAAAGGCCAACTCATGTTCATCTCTAAATTACATTTACAAACATAGTCATTGCAATACAGCCTGTACTTGACGAGACCAGATTGAGCAGGATGAATACTGTGACTTTAATAAAAAAAAAACATCATTTTACATAATGGTTTATTATGATGTTTAATGATATTTAATATCCTCAATCTTACAATAATTTCAGCCATGTTAGCTCTAATGTCGTAATAGTACTATCCTTTTGACTTTTTAAGTTGAATCGTCATGTTTATACAAATCAGGTTGTTACTGTCTACATAATATATAAACTTCTTTTTTTCATTATTTGTCACTACAGGTGCCTTTCCTTGAATCTATTCTCCATTCTCCTGTGCACGTCAATGGTCAATTAATGTTTATCAATGTAAGAAAAGTGGTCATTGCCAAATGATGAAAAGTTGGGAGATGAAAAGAGATTTGATTAGCGATCAAAGAAGGTCACACGAATTTCAAAAGCTTCATCATGTTCAGCTGTTCATTAGGCTTTGCTAGGCACCTCTCACCCCACCCTCACTCTCACCCACTCTCTCTTTCTTCTCTATCTCTCTCTTTCCCCTCTCTCTCTATATATTTCTATAATAATATTCTCTCTTTCTCTCCTCTCTCTCTCTCTTTCCTTAATATTTTCAATGATCGATATATTCAGCTCGATATTTTCCTTCTTTTTGTCTCTCTCTTTATCTCTCTGTTTCTCCCTCTCTCTCTCTCTTTCTCTCCCCCTCTCTCTCTTTCTTTCCCTCTCCCTCTCTCTTTCTCTCTCTCTCTTTCTCTTCCCCCTCTCTCTATCTATATCTCTCTCTCTTTCTCTCCTCTCTCTCTCTCTTTCCTCTCTCTCTCTTTCTCTTCCCCTTCTCTCTATCAGTATCTCTATATGTTATCTCTTTCTCTCTCTCTCTTTCCTTAACATTTGTAATGATCGATCTATTCAGCTCGATATTCTCTTCATATTGGCTCCCTCTCTCTCTCGTCCTATCTTTCTCTTTCTCCTATTCTATTTATTTATCATCCCTCGGTCTATATATGTCTCTTTTTGTACCCCTCGTTCATTCATATATTGACCTCGTATTTCTGCAACTGCACCAAACATGACACATCTTTCCCCTACGATCTTTCGTATCTCTACTGTTTATTTATTTTTCCTTTCTTACGGTGTTTTCATAATAGATTTGTGTATAACTTATAATTAGTTTTTGTAATTTGTGGTTAGTCTTTGTAAATGACTTGTAGTAGTAGTATTAGTAGCTCTATACAGACCGAATTTATTTTTCATTTCTTTTCACATAATATAAACAATAACAGACAATAATAAACGTAATGATATAACAGAAATGAGCATTGAAATATATTTGACGTTGTTTTTTGGTCATCGTAATGCAAAATGATTTAATTACAGGAAATGAAAAAAACGAACCTACTTGAAAGCAAAACTTGTTAGATGTAGGTTCGCACACATAATTTGTGTTGATGTTATGTTTTAATGTTACGGACTTGCTGACATTGCTGCATTGTATGCTTTCACAAAGCTTTAACGCCCTTCTTTCATTTACAGAAATATAGGCCAGAGGAAGGATTGTTTGCCAGAAGGGCATTAACGCCCATGCTTCCTTATATCTGTAACGCCCTCTCGGCTCTAACCAAAGATGGTAAGATTCGCCCTCAAGATGAACATTAGGAACTTTTAGATTCGCACGAAGACAACGTGGATTGCTACGATCGACGTCCTTTTAATGCACTGCATTGAATGGACGTCACACGTATCAGTCCACGCAAATCTAAAAGTCCCTATTAACGCATCTGATGTCAAATATGGTTTAATGCCTTTCTAGCTCTAACTATACTTTAACCCGGCGACTACTGAATCCTCTCATTCCCATAGACTTAACACAGGGACCACACAGTGCCAGTAGACAATGGGTTAACTCAATGAAGCTTTGTCCTCCATCTCCCGCATGTTATTCAGCGTGACTAGCATACCGTGATTCCGCGCAGGTGCGTGTGTTTCCATGCTTCATGTTTCTATCTCAATACCAAACGGGGTCACCACCTGAGCGCGAGGTCAACTAAAATGGCGCCAAATGAAGATGTCGTCTGGTAATAAACATTGATCTGTTCAATGCCGAGGCGAGGCCGAGTGAAATGGGTTTCCTTTAAAAAAAACGCCGAGATGGATGTTGGTTAAGGGGTGGTTGAACTAGTAAGACATTGGGAAAGGGGGGGGGGTGGGGGGGGGGGGGGTAAACTATGTATAATGAGATGTGAATAAAGATCAGCACAAAAAGTCGATATAAAAGAGATTTTTATTTACACTGTCGCTCATATAGTTGGAATATTTGATGATTTGTTTGTGCCCATACCTTGAGCCATAATCCATGGCCGTCCAGAGGATTTTTTTGTATGTTGGGGACCGGGGTAAAATGCAATAAATGATTGAAAATTTGTTGCATTTTCTTTTTTATATTTATGGAAACTGCCCCCTACCCTAGGCCCCCGCTGCCTACAGTCATGGTTCAGTGACAAAGCAATGGCCTCGTAACTGTGAGCCCCAGGATCAAAACCGTGTCGATGTGCTATATTAGTGCCCTTTTGTGGGGCATTAATCCCCTATTAGATAAGCATAGTAGCATACACATGCTTTAGCAGTCACGCAAAACACACATTGGCAAATTATTATTCAATAAAATCTGAGAATGTATACTATTATCTAGATCTATTATTTTTAAATTATTTTTTAAATAATTCTATAAATTTAGGTAAAACTAAGATATTCCAACTTTATGAGCGACAGTGTATTAATGAGTTATATTTAGATTAGTATTATTACATATCAATATCTAAAGTCCATATTCATGTATTATATATTATCTAATATAATTATCATTACATTTTTCTTCATAAATATTTAGGGGCATGATGACCTTTTTATCTTCTTCTAAACAATTCAAAACAAAACAAACCAAAAAGAACAAAACAAATCAGAGACAAATTTGCTGGACAACTTTGAGAAGATGGCGTTGCTCAACTTACAACAGGCTGACTGTAAATTTCATAAAGAATATTCAAAGTATGATAAAGGATTAAAGACCGAATATGTTTTGTTCAGAAATTGGATACTTTTGTTTACCACTTCATTTTCGAATAAATGTAAATAAAGATTACGTAAAGAAAGAAAAAAACATAACGAAATAACCCTCATCTCCCAATACAAATATAAAATATGAAATTAAATACTGATAACATTCAGGAGAAAGAAAATCTCGTTTTAAACCCCTCAAGATTAGAACGATCGCGTGTTGCATATTGTCCAACTTCGTAGAAAGTGAACTGTGTCTCGCCAGCTCAGGACGCCACACCAACGTTCCCTATCCACATACACTGTAATCTTAGCCCTCCAGAGGGTTGCATTGCGACATCTATATAGCTTGAATTCTTCAACAACAACAAAGCACGAGGAAAGGGTTTTAAAGTGCACGTGGTGTTACGCTTGACGAGTCGAAAATGTCATTAACCGAAACCCTGAAAATGTGAAGTTCTCTGAACTATATGGTCTTTGGGAGCCTGTATACGATTTCATACACTCTGCGTCAGGGGAGGTGTCAGAAGGGGTGTGTCATGAAAAATATAGGCGTCTCAATATTGATTCATCTAGTCGAATATTGACTTGCTTTGATGGATGAATAAGGATAACGTTCGCGAGAGATAACTTCAATATCAACGATATTCACAATTTATGTATCACCTTATGTAGTAAATACAGAGTGCCTTTAATTCGCTTCGATATCTTATCAAAAATGTATTCAAAAGGTGTTGTCTTAAAATGATGAGAACATTTATATTTCAAAATAAATATTAATGTTTCTCTCCGAGGTGTTGCATTCTTAGAAGGAGCAGGGTCTTTATTTCACATAGTCAGAGTTTTCAGTTCAAACACGTCAAAGTATAACCTAACGCATTTTAGATTCACGCCATGCGCATTTACATCCTTGGCTGTCCTTTTTTTCTGAGCCACCGTGTAGAAGTGGAATTGAATGAAGCTACTTGAATGCTAAGCTTCCCTCCCCCTTTTGTGCGCAATTGGGTCAAGTGATGAGACTATTTTTATCCAAAACCGTCTCGAATTTTAATTGAAACTTGACAAATTTCGCGATCATTCTCCAGATGCCCCATGAGAACTACACATAATACACAATCAAACAGAAATCTGGGGTGGTTATTGCTTCAAAGCGTTGGTATGTCACTCAATAGTGTTTGCTTTGGGGTGATATGAATCATTTCACTCTTCTTCGAGTCGCGAGCGAGCAAGCAATAAGCAAGCATTTTAAGGAGAAAACTGTTTTTTGGTGCAAACATTGCTGAGAGTTTTGACTAGCAAATATAGTACTCGCGACCTCATGTCCCTATCTGCCATATACGGTCAAAATGTACCAAGTTAGATGCAATAAGAAACTTTGTTTTTCAAAATTAATTTCAAGAGGTAAAACTATAGTCTACAAACTGCATTTAACATAAATATACAAGAGCTGCACCCAATCTTAACGATACAAGGCAATGGATTGATGAAAGTCAAACGCTACATTATAAGATTCATTGTTGATTATGATTGAAGTGGGGGGGGGGGGGGGGGCTGCCACCATGACCGAAGTCCATGCATGTAAAATACATCGAATTCCATTCACATGATGTGTCACTTATTTTATTTGAATTACTAAACAGATCAAAATATAATCATTTATTGTTGGTAGTGTTGTGGATGTTCCAATATTTGCTTGGAATTATTCCAAGCGGATTTAAAATATACTGGCGCAAAATATTCACATCACACGCACGCACACGGGCACCCAGTCTTGTTAGGAAAACAAAAAATGCTACTGTATAGTATGCTTTTCTTCCGGAAAAAAAAAGAAAAAGAAAAACTACCCCCTTGCCCTAAGAAAATCGTATACGATAACAACTAGATTAAGCATAGTATAGAGACAAGCACATCCTTATAGCCCTTAACCCGTATCATTATTCTACTTTGTGTCCGCAAAATCTCTCCAAAATAACTACGGTGCAAAACAAGAAAAGGGTTGCCGCATTACCCGTCACTTCAACCCCAGGAATCTTGCTAAGCCCCTCTTCCTAAAACCACCTCCTTCATTGAGTCGGCTTTACGTGACGAACCACTCTGGCAGGACTTGCGGGGTAATGTAACTTAAATAGAGACGTTTGGAAACCGCTAATGTGCAATACAAACTGGCTGTATTGATTGAACGGTTATTTGCAATTCATATTGGAGGAGAGGCTTTTCGAACCAGTTTACTTTCTCTCTGACCACCGATTGAAATCTGCTCCACCATTTTTCGTCTCCTCATTTTGACGATTTTCCCTCTTTTATTGCATTTTTGCATCTTAGTAGCGGGTTAACGGCTGCATACCGCTACATGGCGTCCTTATGAATCATTGAGAGCATAGGTATTTGATTTAGTATGCAGTATCTACCAGTGATATAAAAGGTAGTGATTCTTCGGAGGGCAAACTATTACATACAGTTAGAGTTACAAATCTTTCTTTTATAATAAATAGAATAGAATGGTAGTGTATGCCTATTATTATGCATGCTAGTTATTCGCACGTTCCATGGGTGCGGTACATAAAACCCTATTAACACTCATACTCGATTTAATTAATTAATTAGTGTCCTCTTTTATTCCTCCTTTTTTGAGGGGGGGCGAGGGGGTTGACGTACTCTTAACTAAAATGCTATATAAAAATAATTATTTGTTTCACTGTATAGTGTTAAAACATACCAAGCACACCACTCCCCTCCCCCTACCCCGGGAGAAATGTTTAAAACAAATGAAAATAAGCCTCATCAGAAATATGAAACTTGGATGATCGGGGGGATGTTTCTAACTACGTGACGTGCTACAGACTGGCCCAAATAAAATGATAAGTTAAAAATATAGGTTTCGTACAAAAAATTAACTATTACTTTTACTATTTCTATTACTTTTATTATATATTACAGATTTAATAAAGTAGAAAGAAATAGGGATTACGCAAGGGAACGAGAAAGAAGGAAGAGAGAGGGGAAGATAGAGAAGGGAAAGGGAAGAGAACAAGAGGAGAGAGAAGGCGGCCGGAGGAGAGAGAGAGAAAGAGAGAGAGAGAGAGAGATAGAGAGAGACACACACACAAATACAGAATATAAAATTGAGAAAGATGTGGGAGAGGGAAAAGAGAGAGAGAGAGAAGGAAAGATAGAGAGAGAGAGAGAGAGAGAGAGGGGGGGGGAGACTGAATATAGAGAAAAGTACAGAGAGAAGGAGGAGGAGAGAGACAGAGAGAAATAGAGAGAGAAAGACAAAGACAGACAGAAAGAGAGAGAGAGAGAGAGACGGAGGGTAATGATAGGGTGAGGTAGTATGTATCGTGTTTTACGTTAGCTAGACTGTGAATGTTAGACGAACTTGTTGACATATCATGAGTATGATGGGAGCTACGTAAAGGGTAGAAGGTTAAAGTTATCTTTTGAGACTTATATTTCAGCGCTAAAAGTGTTTCGATTACATGTCGATTAAAAGCAAAAAGGAAAAAGGAAATGCACTCTGAAATTCTGAACCAGAAGAGGAAAAGATAAGAAAAATAGAGAATAAAGGTAAGAAAGGAAGAAAGACTGATATGCAGCTCAACTAAAATGCGAGCTATCATGTCCCTGAGGCGTGAATCGATCATGCAATGTGACCTTGGCTATACTAAGGTATCTTTAATCGGTCTCATCTAAAGAGACAGTTCTGCAAGATTCCCACCATGTAACGTGTCTAATGGTCCATGCCGAGTCCTATCTACTCGGCTTGCATCATTCGAGACACATATACTCTGTTCACACTGCCTTGGGGATGAACGATATTTCAATGCATTATGCAGTGTGCCGCGCGCCATGTATAAACGCACCCACGTTTCAATGTGACATAATCTACATGAAGTTTCGTCAGTTATCATGTTAACAGCTCAGCGTTAAAAGGGGTGAAACAGCGTTAAAATTGATAATAGTACATTAGTATCATGACTATAAGGATTTTATTATCGCGGTCATTTTTTAAGATCCGGTTCATGGTTCATGTTCTTCCAAAATCGAAACATACAAACAGATAAACAAACATAGATCTACATGATAATGTTACGTCATGCTATATCATGGTACGAAGAAAATGTAAGAACATTGTTTGGATGTGAAATTTAAAGCATCAATAATCAAGAATATTGATATTCGTGTTATCTTCTCATATGAACAAATCATTCAACATACTTTACGCATTTTAGCTACCATTTAAAATGTCTCCTAAATGGATGTCGCTATTTACACAAGCATTTTCAGGTACTTATCTAAAACCCCAACCTTTCTCTTCTCTTCTCTCTGTTTTTATCGATTTTATCTTTTCAATAAAATGGTCGGTTGGAATCATCTTGTCAACCTAGCATCTCAGTCCTGGAAGAAGCTAATGGATTTAGACATCGGGCAGTAGTACAAACACAATAAAAGGTCATGCTAGCTGAACAATAATCCAACATTATGATATCTCCAATATATTCGCATCAAGGGCATTTGTACTTTTACCCTCTTCTAAGCAACTGTTTTTCTTTGGGTCAGGCTGGGAGATGGACCTGAGTCGATTGTTATTGTAAAGCTTTGATATGTCAAGGAGCAGTGTTGCAGCGTTCGAGATGTACATGCACATATGTCTTGTTGGGAGGGGACTGTTGTTAAATGGATTTGTCATCTCATCTCAAACCTCCTACTTTTAAAGTGACTCGGTAACATTGCCTCAGATTCTGAATCAAAATCCTGGATTTAGCTCATGCTGCATTCGTATTTATGAACCTTAATGTCAGTCAGGAACCCCATGACTTTTACAAGCCGATCGCCTGTCTGATTATCAAGATATTTATGATTGGAAATCGAAATTTCATTTTTCGTTTTCCTAACGGTTTTCATAACACTACAGTCTATTTGGGGGAAATGAGTATGGTAAAACCGGTCACTCAACGATTTTTACTTTTTTGAGGCACTTCTTGATCATTTTGAAGCGCGATTTTTTGTTGTAAGGGCTTCAATATTACACCATATCACAGACACTGATAGCACTTAGGGCCGTGTATTCCAGATTTAACATCGTTAAACGATGCCTTTAAATGGATTTGCTATCTCATCTCAAACCTCCAACTTTGAATGTGCCGGGGTGGGGGTAATACCTGGTGAACCTGGCCCGTGCTATCCATTTATATACCATCGTTGTAAACCTTTAAAGCATACTGCAAACCCTCCTAATAATAATAATAATAATAATAATAATAGCCTAATAGTCCACTCCAAATTTTATTAAACCGAAACGGAAATTCTTTTTGCCCAATTGATCGTGAGCCCGGCAGCCACTGAGCAGCGCCAGATCGACGTTGCTCTATCCCTTATTGTTGAACGCCAAACAAGGTAGCAACAACTCCCATCTTTTAACGTCTTTTGGTATGACGCGGCCGGGGTTCGAACCCACGACCCTCCCGGTTGTAAGGCGGACGCTCTACTGACTGAGCCAACACTAAAATGTCCTAAATGTCTTATTGCGCCTCTTTTGATCTTGATCTCTTTTTGGACATCTGAGCCCCTTAACAGAATCGTGGATCAGGCCATCGGACTACTACACCGTACTTTAGATATCGACGATAACAAATACAAATTCAAACGAAAACGACATGGGCTAATTAAATCTGCCAACACTTCAATATCTAGTTTCTCATGGAATGAAACAGATTTAATTTCATCAGGAATAGAATCTTTCTATTCTCATCGAATCCACTAATCTATCCATACTGAATTCACATTATACCTATCCATCTACCAGTCATTCAATCAGCGACTCCAAAATGAATTTCTATTTCTGATCCGCTCATATCTAGTAAACAACCCAATATCGACTTTTTCGACATTTGGAGAATTCTGGGAAGTTGTTTATGATTTCGAAATATGAGCTTTTCATTCACATGACTGTTACCAGAAGTAATGAAAATCTTATTTTTGTTGATGGCAATATGATAAAGTATATACACGAAAAAAAGTCGAAACAAAGGAAATTCCATGTTTATGCTGCTTGGCCACATAATATTTGAATGGTTAAATGTATCGGATAGGCAGCACTTATTGAGATATATAGAGAGAATGAGAGATACGGGGGGGGGGAGAACAACGATAACGAGAGAGAGAGAGAGAGAGAGAGAGAGAGAATGTGTGTGTGTGTGGGTGCGTGTGTGTGTGTGTGTGTGTGTGTGTGTGTGAGAGTGTGTGTGATCAATTTGGCTCGCCGTCATTTCATTCAAAGGATTATGTCTTTAACAAACTTGAACACTGGAGCATTATCAGCTTAAACATGAGAGCATGAAGACAGAAACAAGGATACAAGATTTGAGTAAGATGGAGGGAGGGCGCTGAACGAGAATTAGGATGAGAGCGAGTGAATAAAGGTTACTCCTCGACGATTGTGAGGTTACAGGTAGATAGGTCTGGTATAAGTGGAACCAACCAGGGATCGAGTTGGTAATATTCTCTTGATTCTCCACACCTCTCCAATAAGAATTCCCCATGTCGCTTTGATCCCCTGGGGTTATTAAGATACCTCGCAACTCTACTCTATATTTTGTAATGGGATTGGCTTGATTGCATTAACGTGTAGTATGCCCCTTAACCACCAGCCCACCTTCCTATCTTCGCTCAGGTAATACTCTCTAGAAGAAGAATAAGAAACTGTTATCCTCCAGCCCACCTTCCTATCTTCGCTCAGGTAATACTCTCTAGAAGAAGAATAAGAAACTGTTATCCTCCAGCCCACCTTCCTATCTTCGCTCAGGTAATACTCTCTAGAAGAAGAATAAGAAACTGTTATCCTCCAGGGCTCTTCAAACCCATACTCCAGCCCAAGCATGTATCACAAACCCTTTTCACATGGGACACTTTTTTTCTCGATGAAAACAATGCTTTTATTTGTGCATACATACATATTTTGATGAAATATTATAGCTTTAGTGAAATACATGTAGAGTGTGTTTATGCTAGGGCACCTAAAAAGGCGTCGTTTTTATGTTTAAAAAAATAATATATATTTTGGTTTCTGTATAGGGGCTGTTTTATTTTTTATTTTATTACTGTTTTTTGTTCTGCTTTCATTTGTCCTTTTCATTATTTGTGTTGTTTGTTTTACTTAAGAAATTTGTGTTGTTGTTGTTTGTTTTGTTTGTTTCCCCTCACTGGTTTCTAACTGAAGGTTTTACGTGTGAAGTACGGCCTAACTTCCGCTGGTGGAATACTCTACGACACATTTAAAGAGGTTAGTAAGCTTTTTTAAGAATGAATAATCTCATAAACCCAGATCACGTGATGACCTTATCGAAATCGTCCAACTTCGGGAAATATAAATTGGATTTATATTACAGTTGATGGGTCGGGTAATGAAAGGCTCTTTATATCGCATTACCAAATCTCATATTTGTAAGACTGAGTGTGAAATGATGGATAGCAGGTTATCAAGTAATTAATGTCAAAATGAAAAAGATTTGGACTTTAAAGTAATTCATGATTCATATGGATTTCATCACTTCCTTGATTGGGGAGGGGCGGGGTCATGTATGCATTTTTATTTATATCATTGCGATAGGAAATGCGAAAGAAAGATATAGTTCGTCATCAATTGTGCTTGAAATAATATGATGGAACTATTGCGTACATTCAATGGAGGTAGGATTTTGCAAAAGAGCTTAGTGTTTAATTATAAACATTACGAAACAGTACAAAGTGGCCATTTCGGTGTTTAGGTGAAGCATCTTTGCTGGAATCGTTAAAGCCTCAAATTCGGTAAAACAAATAAAAGACTCCATTGGCGTAGCGTGGTCCCGATATTGGAATGGTTGTTACTATGCGGAATAAAGATGGGAAGGAAAGAAAGGGAAGGAGTCAGCCCCCCCCCCCCCCACAATCCACTGTGGGCCACCTGCTATTGTTATATGATTCAACTGTAACAATGCTGTTTAGGCTTTTCATTGCATTTTGCAACATCGTTGATTTGTTTGTAGACTTACTTTTCTTTATCCATTGCTTTATTTAATACCACAAGGTCTGATGTATTGTCTTGATCTAAACCTTTAAATTCGAATAAGAAGAGCTCTTCTAAATTCCAACAAAGAAAGTAGTCACTGATTTATTCCATTTCCCTAAAGAGTTTGAGAGAGATATAACGGGAGGCGATTAGATGTATGAGTAATGTAGAATCCATTCTCACTGCAGCTCTTTAGCATGGTGGCGTTGAGTGAATCTGTTTGGAAGCATGCATTGGAATAGCATGAGTGGGACTAGAGTGAATTACAATGTCTGCCCCGGGGAGGTGCAATTATTGAGAATGTCATTGGTAATATCCTTAAACGATCAGCGTCCTTCGTCTGATTGCTTGCCGATTAGCGTATTTCCTTTCCTGCGATTTGGATTAATTTTCTTGATCAGAATAAAAAGCAGAATTCTGCACCCATCTTACCCCCTGGCTAATCCATCCATTCATTGCGATCATGGAATTAGTATTACATTGTCTATTATGAGTGTATGTACTGAGGGGTATAGAAGTTATCATCTGCATTTCCATGAAAAGCATTGTAGAAACCTTCTAACGTCTCAGAAATAAACATGATGGAGAGTCTTGTTTTGTATAATATCAGTGGTAGATGTGGGGGTAGGAAGTATTTTTCCGGTAAGCGATTTTCTTTAATTTTAGTTTATTTCTCTCTTTTTGGGGGGCCTTTTTTAATGTGCTATTTTTGTTTTTGTTGTCGTTAGGTGAAGACAGAGAGACTGGGATAGATATTGTCGTTGCTGCTTATTTGCTTGTTCGTATTCGATGTTGAAGTGAGATTTTGGAGAGCTGGGAGGGGAGCAAGGGGAGATTCAGAGATAAAAAGACAGAGGGAGATTAGTAAGAAAGAGGGAGAGAACGGGAGGGAGAGAGGGAGATAAAGAGAGAGAGAGAGAGAGAGAGAGAGAGAGAGAGACATAGACAAAGAGAGAGAGAGAGAGAGAGAGAGAGAGCGAGAGATTGGGGGTGGGAGGTTAGAGGGTGAAGATTGAGCGACAGATCGAGATAAATTTGACGACGTTTATAGGGCAGAAATGAGAATCTAGGTCGGCTACCAGTCATTTTCCTTTCATTTCTGGCCGCATTGGTTTCTAATGATGCGTCTATCTGCTCTGTATATGATCGCACCTGTGCTCGGGGCAGACAGGTCTCATCATCAATTACATCTCATCTTACATCAAACCAGACTAAAGTCAGACCAGTCTTTGCTTTCACTATTGTAACCAAATCTATAATACCCATATCAAAGGTAATGTATTTCGCTGCTAGTATTTGGATGATCAGGACAAAAAGCCGTTTCATGTTGATTTCAAATATTTGCTGTGTTATTGAGTTTCGATTTATAGAATTATAAGTGCTCTCATATATTTTAATGTGCTCTAAACATATGGCGTAAAAAGGGTGTTAGAAGGTGTAATGTGCAGTCAGTTTACATATAACCTGTAACAAATTGTCAATTCCTACCAGATTTTGATTGCATAAAGAAGAAATATGGAGACGTGCCTTTATCCATTACATGGAATGAACAGTTAAACAACCTCGGTATGCCAAAATTTAGTGATATTAAAATATCTCACTGTTTGAAAAAAGATTGTTAAGAGTAACCGAAAAAGACGAAGAAAGTAGAATAAAACTAACGGAAAGAAAAAATATGATTACAAAATAGGAAGAGGGTGCTAATAAACAGAAACAAGCAAGACAGGTGTACAACATGCTGGGTAATGTCAGGACAATTTCATTCAAATATTTCTTGACGCTGTTTATCATCCATTTGAAACAATTATTTCCAGATGGGACGAATTCCGTTTATCACCCGTTCAATAAAGTAAACCAACCAAAGTCATGATAGCATATCGACATGGAAAAAGAAACAGTATAGTTTTCTTTACCGAACCAATCTTTCCCCTAATTCAAATCGCAGCGGGATCGTCGGCTTTCTGCCTGCATGCAAATTACAACCCTCCTGCTCGGCTTCATTTCCAATTACTCCAAAATATATCTGATCTTCGGGGCTACATGTAGGTCACTCCCGAATACACTCATCTAACATTACTATTCGATAAACTTCTTTTACTAGATGGTAATTATATTGAGTCTAGATTTATTATCTTACTACTTTTCTTTCCGTGTCATTCATTCCTTCTATATATTGCATTTATTGGTACCAACATCTCACTACCACTCACCCCACGCATAGATTTGCTTGTGTCATATTTTGAATGTGTTTATTGTTTAATTCTCACAACAACTAATTTATTTAAACTTGTATTTTTTTAAGCGGGGGGAGGGGGGTATGATCCCCGATAATCATCTGTGGTTTGTGATCACCCCCTCTGTAGGCTCCTATTTTATTATTATGCTTTTATGTTTTATTTTGATTTATATTGTCGTTTTATCAATCTGTGGAAATATATGCAATTGAATTGAATTGAATTATTCACTAGCATGGATGGCATGAAATAGGTCAGATTACACGACACCTGGGCCCCGTCTTATAAACAGTTGGATTAGTTTTAAATTGCGGTCGATTTAAATTAAACGTTACTGTTTATAAAACGGGGCCCAGGAATTTATAGAGGGCGTCCAATCTGACAGGCAAAACAAAAATGTCCGAAACAACTTGACAAGCCCCCTCCATCTGATTCACTCCTGGTTCATCAGTTGCCATGGTTACCAAGTCAATTGGTTGGATGATACGTATAATTTGCTAGCAATAGTAAGCGAGAGTTTTGCACCGATAATTTCATAGAACATAACCTATAATAGCGAATTTACTTCATTGGTTTGTAGTTAGGTGCGATGATAGAAACAAACCAGCTTATGTTTATCTTTATACTAATGTTTATGATTGTGATTTATTTACTCAATACCCTCGTGTGGTATTGTGAGCAAAGAAGAGTAAATGCCGTCATCGGTCGGTGAAATAATGCAGATTTAGTTAATAATAGAAGTGAGACCATATATATTTACAAGTATGTTTTACGCTGGTTTCTTAATACGTTCACATCTAGGTTAGATGTGGAAATAGACAACGTCCGTCTTTCTCTCTCTCTCTCTCTCTCTGCCCCCTCCTCCTCTATATATTTCCCTCTGTCTATCTTTCTCACACTCTCTCTTTCTCTCTTCTCTCTTTGTATCTACCTCTCCTGTATGTCTCCCTCATTTTCTTTTCACCACTGCCAATCCTTTAACTGTAACCCGTCCTCACTCTTTTCATCTGTTCATCCAACTTATACAGTCACATACGCCATCCTGCTCTATTCCATCCTAGCCGTTCCGTCCCTGCCTCCCTCCCGTACATCTTCTCCACTCTCCCTTCTCTTCATTCACTCACCGCCCCCTTTCTCTCTCTCTCTCTCTCTCTCTCCCTCTCTCTCTCCCTCTCTCTCTCTCTCTCCTCCTAATGATCTGTCCTCACTATCCCCCCCTCTCTCTCTCTCTCAATTCATCTATTCAACTTGCTTATACAGAGTCACAGACGCCACCCTGCTCTAATCCACCCCAGCCGTTCTTTACCTCCTCTTCACCACCCCCTCCCCTATCTCCCCTTCCCCTTTATCTCTCTCTCTCTCTCTCTCTCTCCTCCTCCTAATGATCTGTCCTCACTCTCTCCCCCCTCTCTCTCTCTCTGTGTCTCTCTCTGTCTCTCTTTCTGTGTCATCCTAATGATCTGTCCTCACTCTCTCTCCTTCTCTCCCCCCTCTCTCTCTCTCTCCTCCTTATGATGTGTCCTCACTGTCTCTCTCTTTATCTATCTTTCTCTGTTTCTGTCACTGTCTCTGTCTCTCTCTCTGTCTCTGTCTCTGTCTCTCTCTCTCTCTCCATTCATCTATTCAACCTGCTTATACAGAGTCACAGACGCCATGCATCCTGCTCTAATTCAATCACATCTCGAGTATTGACCGATGTCCATCTCGTGTTTGCCCGAGATAATTTACTCTACTTCCACCTAAGTGCCCGCTAATTTGGACGGGAATGATTGCTTTTTTAAGGTCAATAACGCATTGACTTTGATAGAACGAGGTCAAAATACCATCATACGTCACAATGAAATAATAACCATGTTCTAGCTTTCATTATGTATGTGTCTCCAGCATTCGCGTCTAGCCCAGACTCCGTTCATCAAAATGATTGAATTTCCTCCAATTATTACCAAACATTTTTTGAATTCATGCTAGACGGCACGCATCAATTCTTCTCATTTTGATTGAGTTAAACTTGCAATATGACAGCTATTTACTGAGACAGACACTGTAATTCTATTTATCATCCCCTCTTCTACCTCCGCATCCTCATTTCCTTCTTCTTCTTCTTCTTCGTTTTCTTTCTTTCTTCTTTTTTTTTGTCAGACTGTCATAATCCATAAGGAACAAAAAAAAGCAAATGAACCTAAAAAGCTAAAGAAGATACACCACTTTTATAATCCGTCTATTGGTGCATGATCAAATGAGACCCTGCTATTGAATGTTTATCAGCTCTTTTGTTAACCCTTCAGAAAGGACGCTATACAAGTCTAGACATTATTTTTATCGCGAGACGCGTTCATTATTATTTTCGCGGCAAGCTACGCCGGTGCTTTCCTGGAATTCTGCTGTTGATAACACTTCAGTAAAATACCCATTTCAAAATTCATCTGGTATTACTAGTTAGTATCAATCGTAGCTGTCCCCTGTGAGCGATCAGGGCTATGATTGCTGGGTTCAATACATGGTTAACTAACCAGGAAAGGTCAAATAAAACTCATTGCCTGATGCAGTGCCATAGTTTGGGTTCAGTCGTAGAGGGGGCACTGATGTCATGGCGGCCAGAGCCATCTATACACATAGTTTGGCCAACTTGGTTTCACTGGGTCACAACATGGTGTATATCACTTTGTTTTGTGCTTGCCCAACAAAGCAGCAGTCGCCATATTGCGACCAACTCGAACCGGGTTGGCCAAACTCTCCTAATCAATCGCACTGATGGCGACCAGAGCCATATATACACACGTGTAAAAATGGCTCTGATGGGGGTGGGGCATTTGTCTTTGTAGTTGCTAGAATATGATAATATAAAGCGAGGAGACAGTTCTTGTTTTCACGAAGTGACGGTAGTGAGGAAAATCGTAACGCAAAGTGAATGCAATTTTTTTTCACTACCGTCACTTCGTGAAAACAGCGACGGTATGTGGCAGGGGAATCTGTCTTCTTATTTCCAAGTCCCCGCCCCGATTTGACGGGTTGGAGCACGTGAATCCCCAAGTATGTGGCAAGACAATTTGACCCAAATTTGTAAAATATATGAAATATGATGACATTTCTAGGAATATCCTTTGCAAGTGCTATTGCTACTGTACCGTGTGAGTAAAAAAAAGTCTACACTTACATAATTGTTATTTGTTTTAAAAGTCAGCTATCTACAAATACTAAATCAATACCCAAATCCCAATATTTGTATTCATTCATCACATAAGCATTACTGGCGCAAGTCGCTTTTTGTACTCTCTTATAAAATACGGTATCCTGTTCAACCAAGCGTGAACACCTACCAAACACAAATGATACAAACTAGTTTGGGATAAAACACTCGTTCATCAGACGAATAATATTTTACTGTTTATAGATGATTTTTAAAATAATTAGCAATTTTCTAGGTGTGGACTTTTTTTTTACTCACAGTGTAGTAATTCTGGACATGGGAATGAGACGAATGCAGATGCCTGGAAATTATATTCACCATCACCAGAGCCCAATCTTCCTTGTAAAGTGTGATGACGAAGGGGATGTAGAGAAGTTGTTCAGACATCTTAAATAAACAGTTGATTAAAAAAGAAATGGACCTACTTGACACCCTTGAGGTCAACTAAAATGCGATCTTTCTCTGATTAACTCTCACCGTCTCATCTTTCACGAGATCTCAAGGGATCTATTAGTCTCATGCTCGCAGACCATGATAAGCTACACTAAATCCAGTTGATTACTGATAAACCAAAACCTATGGGAGGATGAATATATTTTGGTGATTTCAAAAGTGGTTAGAATTGTAAATATTTCATGCCGCAAACAAAATTGCATTTTCCGGTGTGATGTAATGTGGAAAGTTTCGCGAATTGTTAGAGGCTTATAAGCGACGCAACACTGTTTTTTTTTCCTCGAATCGCGACAGTTCTTCCATTGCAAATTCCCGTCGTCTACAATTCGCGAAACTTTCCACATTACAGCAAACCGGAAAATGCAATGAGGTTTCATTTTCTTTAAAACGACTTCGAAAAAAGGGAGGATAAAATGCGGTAATTGATTTGGTGACAACAGAATAGAAAACATTGCGTTAATTTTAACATTATATATAGTGACAATTCTCTCCTATTTCTTTTCCCCCTTCTCTCTCTCTGTCTCTCTCTCTCTCTCAAATTCTCTTTCTGTATTTGCAGTTAGCCTGTTTCGTTGTAGATGAGTACTGGGGGTTTATATGCACACCAGGCGATAAGAGATTAATTAGTGTCTGAAATACAACAACTAGCAGGAAACTCATCTATCTTCTATGGTGTCTCTAAAGGGTCACACTTTTACTCAAGTGTAGTCCCTCATGGGACAATAATTGGACTCGAGCGTACGTCTATATCAGATTTCAAATTAGCCGTGAAAGATGATACTATTTGACACATTGCAGACTCCATACCACGTTGACATACCCCTCCCTCCCTTTCCTAAACGAAAATAAACTAGAAAGGACCTTCAAGCGTACGATTTTTAATTAATAACTATCAAACTAAAGAAAACAAACGAACAAAAATACAAGGTCAGCAAAAAAGAGTAACCGGTATATCCCTCATTTGCATTTTTAAATCTAAAATCTGTCCATACACTATTCATTTTTAACTTTGCAATTTATTTTAATGCGAATTTTAGTGTAATATATTTCGAGTAGTGTAATATATATTAGCCGTTCGTGATTAATTACATATCATTATTAATGCTTCGAAAATGTTATTCAGCTTATTTTCGTTAGATATGCTTAAACTAAATTTAGAAGTATCCCGGCCTATTTATTTTCCTTAGAGTCTGAAGTGATAGCAAAACTCAATAACAGCTCGAAGCTTGTGTGTCCGGTTTATGGTCCCGCGTCGGATTCATGACAATAGGCTATTGTTAAGTCTTTGTTAAGTGCCTCATTGGAAATTATTTCATTCACCTGTTGCTAATAACTATATTTTAATAGTCAGAATGCAAATCACATACATAAGTTGTTGCTAGGTAGGGCAAACACTAATGTTTGTCCTACCTAACTACACTTAATATATGCAATTCACATTCTGACTATTGAAATACAATTATTCTTAACTGGGGATTGAAACAAATTAGAATACATTACGAAAATGGTCTATTCATACGACTCTTATATTACGTTACAAGATTCACAGAAGTTCTACTACTTGTCTTCAACAGATCATGCATAGTGAGAGCCCCAAATTGAACGACAAATATGCGATAGCCTATACTTACCATGCTCCACTAGTCCAACAATTCATTGAGATATTCCTGAAGTGGTAGGATTGCAAATAGAAGAATACAGACGTAAATGAAAACGTGGAGGGAGAATAACAATCGACAAGAAAGACATATTATAAAGAAAGATTTTGGAGTTATATAGATATAATTATTAATACAAAAATGGAAATTGAGGGGGGGGATGCAAAGAGATAAGAATAAACTGATGAACCATTAGATAAGAATATAAAGAACATTTTAAAAATATATATGAAGTCAAATATGTGCATTCTAACAGTTTTAAAATGGTGGACGCTTTATATCTCATGTATGTTAAACATGGAAAACTTGTCAATATTCAATTCACATCATTGCAAAAATTATGTAGCAAAAATTATACCACATAGGGTCAATGCACTTCAACAGGTCCTGCTAGTGACGTCATGGTAATGCGGTTATGAAATTAGAACTGTGGGTGCTATTTCTGCCTGCATTAAATTTATTTTCTCATTTATCATTTTTAACAAATGATTGTTGCCACCCGATCCAACCATACTGCCCTCTCCCCTCTATAATTCGTCTATTCTCGTCTGTTTGTCTCTCCCCTCTCTCTCACTCTCCCTCTTTCTCTCTTTCTTTTCCTCTCTCTTCTTCTTCTTTTCTTTTTCTTTCTCTCTCTCTCTCTCTCTCTCTCTCTCTGTTTCTTTGGCAACCTAATCCTCTCTCTCATTATTGCCTCTTTCGGTTCAGGGGGGTGTTTCGCAAAGATTCTAAGTCGAACTTAACTCTAAGTTGAACTTAAAAGTTATGGAGAGCCATTTGTAGCCTTAAAATAAAATATATTCAAAAGCGAAAAATCAAGTATTTTAGACTCTCCACAAATTCCACATCAAGAACATGAAATCTCCCATGATAATAGAAAATACGAATGATTTGAATCAACATTTTATGCCTTTTAAAATAACTTTTACAAAATATTTTCAAGGATGCTAAAGGCTTTCCATAACTTTTAAGTCCAACTTAGAGATAAGTTCTACTTAGGATCTTTGTGAAACACCTCCCTGGTGTCTTATCCACCCCTTTCTCCATTTTCGAATCAAATCAAATCAAATCATTTATTTCCAAATCCAACATCAATAACAAAAGGCAATACAAACATTGTAAAACTATGACATTTCAATCAAACGATTAAGAAGAAAACAATTCAAAACATACAGCAATAAAAGAGAAACAAGGTACAGGCTACATTAAAAACATAAGTGGATAATTGAAAAATGGTGAACACAATGAAAGCCAGGTTTTTGACTTGTTAGGGTGTGTTCACCTAGTTTGTGTATTTGTTTGTTTTTACATTATTATTATAAAAATTAGATATTGGTCAAACAATATATAAATGATAGAACATGAGAACATGAGAACATAAACATGAAAAACATTATATACAAAAAAAACATTTAAGAGCCTCAAACAGTATGGTATGAGATAGTAGGATAATTTAAGAAAAGATATTTAACAAATAAAAAGTAACTAATATGAACAGATTGAATGTTTCTTTTATTGCCTCCTGAATGTATTATTAAATGACATATTTTTTCAGAAATACGCCTGCCAAAATCAAAAACAATGGTGGGATGGGATGATCAAATATCGGTTGATTCCTTTGATCTTATTTTTGAAAATGTTTGATTATTCTTTTAGCAGAAAATCTTTCTAAGGATTTAAGTATAGAACAATAGCTAAACAGCTCGGAATGAAATCAATCGTGGTATATTGTTGCTATTGTTGTTTCCGGTGCTGCTATTGCTATTAATGTTTAGTGTTGATAATGTCAGGTTTAGTTGTTGAGCGCCCAATATAATATCGTTAACGTCCCCTCTCCCACCCCCCCCCCCCCCCGCTCTCAACAAACAAATACACCAGTTTAATGTTGCTCTCCCCCTGCAATTTAAACCATAATCCAGATTAAATCCAGATTAAACCCAGATTAAATCCAATGGGAATGCGGCATCTAATTGACTCTATTTAAAGACTACTTGAAGACTAGTCCAGTTGTTTTGACCCTAATTATGTACAGGCTCCACCCACTACAGGAAATTTAATGTTGACAAACGGATGGGCAGCTAGTCTAGCACTGACATCTTAAAGTCGTAGAAACAGCAGCCATAAACATTCAAATGAATTTCATAAAACCGATTGTATATCACAACCACCTGCAATTCGCATATAATCATGAGTGTTTATGGTAGCTTACTTGCGATATATTCACTTTGTATTTGTTATTTTGCTGTAATATTTTTATACATCTATATCTATCATAAAACATCCACAAAACTTTGAATATTTGAAATTTGAACTAAGTAGCAGGATGTTTTATAAAAAAAGAAGATGTTCCGCATATTTTGTTTTCTAGTTTATAATTATGATCATTATAAACAATCACACAGTGAAGGTACTACAAAGTTTTGGGAAATTTTGAAAATTGGGTGGATAGTGGATCTTTACAATTTTGATATATTTGGATGCCCCTGTGGATGTATTATAAGCACAAGAAAATTTAGCCCCTAAAACACTTCTGCTTTCGAGAAAAATCGAATATAAAGATTTACCGGTGCTCCCGGTAAATTTTGATAATTTTCAAATAGCGCCTACGGCCGTACAATGGTAGCTGCGACCATGAAAATCTTAGAATATGTAGTTGTGATATATCATTTCCAAACGGGAATAGATAATCGGTCGATTCTAGTCGAGAAACATTGTTTTATAGCTTAATTAATATCTTGACCTTGAGAGGGAGCCAAACAACATGAAGCGTTTATTATTTATAATTTCATAACTTTAGACTCGATTTCAACCGCGACAACGATTACTGAATATTGTACGATCGCATATGCTTCCAATGTGTTCATTTGAACCAAATTCATGACCCCATACCAAAACTTTGTATTACCTTTAAGGATTATCTCAACTGCATCAGTAGAAATCGAGAAGTAATCAGATTTAAAGGCATTGTTTAACAATGTTAATTCTGAGATGCATAGCCCTACGTGTTATCAGTATCTGTGATATGGTGTAATATTGAAGCCCTAAAATAAATTGCGCTTCAAAATGATCATGAAGTGCCTCAAAAAAGTATTAAAAAATTGATTGACCGGTTTTACTATACTCGTTTTCCCCAAAAGACTGTAGTGTTAGGAAAACCGTTAGGAAACGCTAAATTTGATTTCGATTTCAAATCATAAATATCTCGATAATCAGACAGACGATCGGCTTGTAAAAGTCATGGGATTCCTGACTGACCTAAAGGTTTATACTTATCATTGCAGCATGAACTAAATCCAGGATTTTGTTTCAGAATTAGATAACAAAATTACGCAATACTTTTAAGTCAATATTTGATATAAAACAGGGTAGGCCTTTTTATAGCTAGATACCCCGTTTCTCTGGTCCATTACCAGTAATCATACGATTTTAAACCCCCAAAACCGTTACGCGGAAAAAAAAAATGTATTAGTGGTCATAGAATCTAGTGTAAGTTATATTTCTTTGTTTAAGTTTGTGAAGGTTTCTTCTCTGTTGTAACTTGATAAAAATTACCCGTCTGGAAAGGAAATCACAAGAAGTGTAATCCTCTAAAACCATTTTTTATATTATCAACCTTTGTTCAAATGTCTGGGTTCAACATGTATATTATTGAAATAGAAATGGCACTTCTGAATGTTCCTAAAATCATGTCAACTTAAATAAATATTATGTCAAATTGATTCGGGGTGAAATCGTATAAGATTTCTGTCTCTTTGTGCTACTAATCTCACCCAATGTATTTAAATCTTAAGTAATATAAGAAACAATATGGCTGTAGCATACGGTAAAGGAAAAGGTTAAATTGAGGACTCTATCGAAAGGTTGTGCGATCGGAACTCGCTCCGTTCGTTCGTTCGCCAGCGATCTGACGAAGCCGTTGTTTGGCAAAAATCTGAAAAACAATTTCAATCGAAATTTCTTATCGATCATGCTAGTGCCGGCGATCAAATATCATCGTATATGCCTTTGATGGGTTTTAATACCAATTCACGAAGGCTCGGCTTACAACGCAAGACTCCATTCCTCGACCAAATGAAATAGATTATCGTCAATCATAGAGGGCTATGGGTAGTGTGGTGAGGATGAGGGAGAGGGTGTGGGTTGTGGAAGAGGGTCATTTGGTGTGGTCACCAAGAGGACGCCACCAGGAAAGTTTTCGTATCCTTCTTTTCGAAATGTTTCTTAATTTGTTGTCACATCTTTCTCCCACCAAATGCCTTATTATGAGATAGGAATATGTATTTTGAAATGTCTGGATATATAATTCTGGTGAAAGTGTCAAAAGTGGTTCCAAGATGGGAGGAGTAGGATGGGGGTGGGGTTGTGATGAGAGCCGTCACAATCAAAATATCTTGCATTGTGTAATGCTCGCAAAACGAACATTTATCACAAAGAAGGTGTACGCTAGACACCCCCGCTCCCCATACAGATTCACCTATAGTTATTCGTGGTCTAGTAGTTTAATTGCCTATTTATGGGCTACAATGCTCTTACTTGGCTACGAACCCTGGTCACCATGTCCATTACTTTTTCTACAAAGTCTCTCCATTTCGTAGTATTTTACATGCACACTTGTTGAAGGGAATCGCTTGCGTCCATGCACGAGGAGGGAGTTCGGTTTGATAACCATAGACCTCAATCGGGAAGACAAATGTTATATAATTATTTAAGTGATTTAATCAATTTTACAGTAGCTAAAACATCTCACTTATACATGCCAGTTTGGTCGTTGGAACTACATGATGTGCAATGGGAGGCGAAGGAAGGGACGTTACTGTAATTGAGTTCATCGTGTCACATTTGAGTCCCTTTAATAAGCTTCCCCCTCGCATGATGGACGGGCGGGAATGAGGGCCCAAGTTATGAGGTATTTCCGAGATCCACTTCGGGATGCAGGTCGACATCGAGCAAATATGATGGCGGATGAGGTGTAGTAGCGGTTACCATGGTGACGAGTAGGCTGACCTGATTGTATTGAAGCGTTACGACCATTGGTTGGCAGGGATAAAGCACGTCTGATGTTTGCAGGGATGGTCTTAACCTTCAAGAGCTGTTGATTGCTTTTAAGGAGGAGGAGAGGGGGTCTCTGGTATCGGGTAGATGGCGACAGAGAGGGGGCAGGGTGCTCGGTATCGGTTAGATGGCGACAACGAGGGGGGGGGGGGGTTCCTGGTATTAGGTAGATGGCCTCAACGATGGAGGGAGGGGGCAGGGGTGCGTGGTATCGGGTAGATGGTGGCTATATGGAGGGGGTGGTACTGTATCGTATCGGGTATCTTGTGACGGATGCGTTAGGTATAGTGACAATCGGGGAGGGGGAAGGGGCGCATGGTATCGGGTAGATGGTGACGGATACGTTAGGTATAGTGACAATCTGGGAGGGGGAAGGGGCGCATGGTATCGGGTAGATGATGACAGATAAGAGCATATACGAGGCCATGAGCTGGTATCGAGTAAAGATGGATGATAGCCGGTGACCATATGTGTGTAATTATTTGGTATCTTGATATCCATGCCAATTTCAACTATAGCTATCTTCAATAGTATCATCGCCACAGTATATCAGCCCCATATGTCTCTATACGCTACAAGTTTCCACGATTTTTCCACTGTTTCCTCATTTCATCTACACTACTGTTTAATTTTCCCCATTTTTCTACTATTATCATCTCCTTATCCATTTGTCGATCTCATCGTCATTACTTGGCACGACATTTTGCATGTACCTTTATTCACAAAGGGGGTAAATAAGATCGCAAAATATGATAGGTTTCAATTTATACATCATTATGAAACTTTGTACACAGTTATTTTTTTTTTTTGGGGGGGGGTGTCAATGGCCCAGCAGTTTAATATAGGATTTCTCGGTCACTTTCGTAAGCTTTTGATTCGTTTTGATACAAAGTTCATTCAAATTCGCGACATAAAGCTGCCGGCGTGTAAATTTCATTAAAAATAACACTTTTTTCATTTGATTTACTTATTCGGTCAATGGATTTAGCACTTGTTTCATTCATTTTAACAACCGCTTACAAATGCGCAGTTTGCATTCATTTTCGTCAACAATGGCAAATCGGACGTCCATACCATTCAATTTCACTTTGGGTCATTCTAAATAACAAAGTTTTCATTCATATTCGCCTATCTTTACAAACCTATGGTATACATGGTATATGCACATGTTTCTCATCTAAATTAAACAAATGAGTTATATAACATGCCTAGATGTCTTGCCCGTCAACATGTAGAGGATTAAACAACTGTAGATATAAGATTGGACATACTGATGTTCTCATCACTCACTTTATCGTACTCGGTCGTCTTATGGAAGTGATATTACGTAGACGAACATGATAATGTCATGCATGATGGTGATTCAGATTTTGATGTGATTATGACTATGATAGAACTGATACTCATTGATTGTTCTTAACATGTTCAATACAGACTAAATATAATTCCCCCACCATTACGGTACGCCACTCCAATAAATACAACCGTAGTTTGTAAACATACACTTTGCATGCACTTATATCATTGCATATTCATAAAAAGACACTCTTGCTTAGTTCCATGCTAATTCTATATTGATGTGGCTAGGTTTTATCTACTTAACACATGATCGTTCAGTTCCTAAATAGTGATGATTTAGTGGGTATATACATGTACACCCATAGTGAGGACAAATAACATGTTTGTTGCTTACCAAATCATACAATTTGAGATGGATTTAGCATGGAACTAAGCTTGCGGGGTTCTATATATGAACATACTGGGTAAGATTTACATGTCTAATTTGTCTGCAAAACTTGTGAAACTGTATGCAAAGAAACGAATTTGAATTCACGGAAGACGCTATTACGTAATCGCGAATCGTCTCGCTTTAAATTGAATGATAATTTTACGAAAAAGAAACACGTTTTAATTCGAATGAAAATGAAATGTTTTTGAATGATCGTTTTAGGAAATTAAATGCTAAAAAACGAATTTGAACGAAAAATAAATGCTGCGGTGACAGAATCGGCGAAATTGAATAAACATAAAATGAATTTATGTGGCCAACTTACGAAAGTGACCGAGAAATCCTATACTAGAAGAAGCATCGCCATACGATTGTTCCAATACTGCGAGAACGAAAAAAAAGGTGAATCCTGTTAACATATTGAGTTTTATGTTCCTGTTTGGCTTGGTTGTGGGTTTTTCTTTATCCCTAAGGAATCAGATAAAATTAACTGTTTTTCATCCCATATGATATTGCACCTTATCTCATACACATAGCTAAGGATACCATAGGGAGGACCCAAACTTGTCTCAAACATACAATAATAATTTCCGCTTTTATATAGCGCCCAATACATCGTTACAGCGATGTGTCTAAACGCTTTACATATATATCATTACCCCGGTCAGCGGATTCAGGCTTACCCGCACGCAATGTATGCACATTCTCCACTCCCTGGGAAAAATTCCGGCCAGTCGCCTTTTTACAAGCGCATGCACAGAGAGAGAGAAAACCCCAGACCCGAGACACGTGCATGTACGTGAAGTATAGAGAGCTAGATAAGGGCAACCTTATAGTAAAGTGTTTGGTGTAAAGGCTTTAAGGTTAGACGGTAGGAAATCAATGATCTTAACATTCAGCTAGGCTCTACACCTGTCAGCCAGGATGATGAATAATTCAGACTTGTCGGGAGACTCTGAGAGAACGAACCCACATCGACCAATCGATCCATAGTAATGGGGGTTTAGAGTATTTCCGGCCCCCAGTTTGAGGGGGGTATTCACTCTATATTGCATGTTCTTCAACCATCACTCTCTCTCTATCTCTCTCTCTCCCTCTCTCTCTTTCCCTCTATCTCTCTCTCTCTCTCTCTGAAAACGTCTTGCTTTCTCTCTATCTCTATCTTGTTCAATCGCAATCGGTCTCTCGTTCTCTCTCTTTACCTCTGTCCCTCTGTCTGTCTGTCTGTCTCTCTCGCTCTCTATGATCTCCCCAACTCTTTCATTTATTCCTTCCCGCATCTCACTCTATTTCATATCTTGTATCCCCTCTATCTCCCTCCCTCCCCTCTCTCTCTCTCTCTCTCTCTTTCTCTCTATCGTTCTCTCTCTATGGTGATGATGATGGTAGCGCTGATGATGAGAATGATGGAAATGATGATGGTGACAATAAAAAGTGTCAGGAGGAAGATTACACAAGGTTGCTACGCTGAAATTCTTTGGTTGTCATGTCTATAATGATAACATATAGTGACGTAGAAAGAGGGGCACGTTGCCACTTACCTCACTCCCCCCCCCCCCCCCCCCCAACCGAAAGAAGAAGAAGCAAAACGATAGAAAGGAAAATGAAAAATGGGGTGAAAGAGAATAGGAACTGAAGGCTACTGACAATCATGACTATATAGGCGGTCCGCCACCTCGTGATAGATGGACTCTGTATCATCATACTGCATCATCGGAATTCGGTCAAATATGTAACTTGGTCGCTTTACGGTGAAGAAAAAAAGTTATTTCATAATTGTATTTTGATGATATGTGGCCCCAATCGGCTGCAAGGGCGTAAATCCAATAAATACCATCGCATTGCATGTCTTTTTATGACGTAGTAGGTGGGATGTGACACTGTGCTGGGTGTATAAAATGCACATGTGATTACAACATCGCTCTTGGAAAACAATATACTAATTTCATTTGGAACAAGGCACTAGTTGGAGATATGAGGTAGTTTCTAATGTCTGGTTTATACGGTGCAAATGAAAATCAATTATGGTAAAAGCCCCCGATAGCACATGAACATACCGTCATCAGTACCTAGGGTGGATTCTTATCAACATTACAACGTAGATAGACTACTCAATGTAATATATCAAACGTAGTGAGAATTGAGGGGGAGGAGGGGGTGAGAGGGACATAATCAGGCAGATCGTGAGGGGGAGGAGTGACAGAATACAGAGAACGGAGAGAGATGGTGAGAGAGGGGGTAGGAGAGGTGAAATAGGAATAAGAAATACAGAGAGATAAAGAAAGAAAGAAAGAGAGGGAGCGTGTGTGCGAGGAGAGAGAGGGGAAAGAGAGAGAGAGAGAGAGAGAGAGAGGTGAATAGGGGGAGAGATTTAAAAGACTCATCATCAACACCATCGTCAGCATCTACACGTGAAGGGGAGGGGGGGGGGGGGCGGTAAGTCTCGTCAGTTGACCACGTTTATGCTTTATGTTTTATTTAGAACTGCACTGTAAAATTAACATTTTTGAAATGTGAACTGGAGAAACAAATGATTTGAGATTTAAATACTAAAGACATAATGGTGAAAATAGATACAATACAAAAACCAATGATAATGTTGTTTTCAAACATTAGTCTAGTATCTTTTAAAGAAATCAAGATAAAATGATCGCATTACATCATTTCACGTTCACCTTAACAAACTACCGTGGTAATTTTCCTTTTGTTTTCACTCTGATGACATCACGAAAGTTAAATGAGAGTAATTTGGAAGACAAAAATTCAATTTTCTTCATTTTCAATCAAGCAGTTTGCGCTTCTCTAATAAAGTCACCTCCTTTAATTTAATTTTCTCCTTTTCGCTCTTCATCTCAACCAAACACTTCACCTCAGTAAATTTGCCCAAAACCGATTGCATTTTGTCCAAATTGAATAGGAATCAATAAAGGCTTAGGTCTAGAGGCTGCATGCCCTGGTCAAGCATGTCCCTCACTGACCGCGTTTATTCTACGGGGATGGAGAGAGAGAGAGAGAGAGAGAGAGAGAGAGAGAGAGAAAAAGAAAGAGAAAGAGAGAGAGAGAGAGAGAGAGGGAGGGAGAGAGAGCGAGAGAGAGACGGAGAGAGGAGGAAGAGGATAATGGACATAAACAGATTATAGGTTATTGTTAAGCTTGAGCGGAGGGAGAAAAGGATAAAGAGAGAATTAATTAACAGAGAATAGAGAGATAAAAAGCGCGGAGGAGGGAGAGAGAGAAAGGAAGATAGAGAGAAAGATGGAGAGGTTATAGAGATATAGAGAGAGAGAGGGTGAGAGGGGAGAGAGAGAGATAGGAGAGAGAGAGAGAGAGAGAGAAAGGGGAAGTCGTTGAGTAGCCATGGTAGTAGAGGTATGGTGTGAGGTGTGTTTCCACTAGCTAATTTACGATGTTTACCATGATGAATAATGAATGCACTTGACACGAGGGTGCTTACGTTACGATGGACCCTGTGTGGACACGCCTTAATGTTCAAGATAATGATATAGATGGGAGAAAAGGGCATTTACTTTTAATTCAATCCCTACACGTCTTTAAGCATCCCAAGCCCAGTGAAAACAAACCAACTACAACAAATAGAGAAAACAAAAACAAGAGCTTTAATAAGCAAAAAAGAATGGGCCTATTCATTGTTCGGATTAAAAAAGACGCTATACAAATGTAGGTACAAAATACAAAAATGAGATAGTGACAGAGACAGTGATGATAGGGATTTAAATAGAAAGAGCGAGAGATAAAGAGAAAAACTAGAGAGATGTTCAAACCATTGTACCAACACACGCCCAATCATCATTGACAGAATGTAATTAATGTTGCACATAATCAGGACACAGGGTGAATACCAATGCATGTGTAGTATCTCTTTGATTATACCATGAATTAAATAACATTTCACACATTCTTGCAAAAACGCGTAAAACAATCAGTGTGAAAGTTCTCTTTGCTTTTGCCAGCCAAGCCAAACCGTGATTGACTCTATATACCACGACCAATGAAGGAGAACTGATGAGTACTTCAGTGTAATAAGAGAGGACTCAAATACAACACGATCTGTACATACTTGCATCTACCTTCATTCAGCTTTTCATTTTTTCTCTCAATGGTTTGCATTTGTCTCATCAATGACAGAATATTTTAAAGGGCGCTATCAGCTTCCCTTTTCATTATAGGCGTTCAGGCTGGGTCAGATACGACGCGGTCAACCGCCGCAAAAAAGCCGCCGCGGTTGTTTTTTGAACGTGTAAATGAATGGCAACTGCGCGCAACAAAGGACTTGCGCGTATTCACTGAGCTCTGTGTTATACATGTTATGAGATAAAGACGTTTCAAGAGCGTTACACTTTGCGTCATCATAAAATATCTACCGCAGTTTGACCACTTCAGATGTATCAATATCAATCAATTTAAAGACCGTCAATACTATTGGGCAAGAGGGGATTAGACCACACAGCGAGGTCACTGACAGGCGGCTATCTCATTAACTCAGCTCTCAACTAACATAAGAAAAAGAGGATCATGGGGACCAACAGGCACCGATTGGGGAAGTTTTCTATATAGAGGGAGCAAGTAGCTACAAGTAGGACAGTGGGGCTTTAATTGAATTTGAATGAAATGTATTTATAAGGGAGTTTACAGATACAATCTGCGCATGGGCAGATAAAGGTCATTTGTACCAAAACGGTAAAACCCACAGAGATGAATACTGGATAATGCGCTCATGAAAGTTATGTAACATTATTCATTTATGCACCAACGGTACATTCTATGATACGCAGGTGGAAGTATTCTTTTCAAGAGGGCAAACAAAAGGTATTCATGAAGCACATCTAGGACTTTGGCAGTTATTATTCTAATATGCTCAAAGTGGAACTTCTTCACGTGTAAACGATCTGTGGATATTTGGGGTCATTTGTACCATGTGCTATCTGTAAACTCCCTTATTGTCATGCACGTATTATGGTTTCATTATGGCGTCTGTTTAAAGCCAAAAGGGCGGTTATCTGTGTGTGAAAGTATCCTCTCCCATCTGGCTTGATGTGCACATTCGTTTGTCCTTCTCCTTTCCTCCCTATCTGCCTCTTTCTTTTGAATAAAAGCAAAGAAGTTCCCTGGCTCTGATCTGAAAACTCTTACTTAATTGCAACTTCATTTGATGTCTAAAAGTTCTTGTTAGGGTTATAAATGTATACTCTTTAAGTCACATACCTTTTCTCTCCCTTGCCCTCTCACATATTTTGTTCTGTTTTTTTCAAATATCTATACACCCTTGTTCTTGTTCTTGTTCTTGTTCTTCTTGTTCTTGTTCTTCTTCTTCTTCCTTTTTCTCCTTCATCATCTACTTCTTCTTCATCATCTTCTTCTTCTATTATTATTTGTACATGTATTGTTATTGTAATTATTATTATTATTAATACTATTATTATCATTATTCGTCTCGTTCTTCTTCTAATCGTGATTCCTAATCTTCTTCATTAATCTTACCCCCCCCCCCCCCCAACCAAGCACACATGCACTCTGGAGGGCTTCGTATATTAAACCTTGATGCGTATATTATTACGTTAACAGCATTCTAGTATCATTAGAATCAGGCCTAATATGATGTAATGCACAGTACCAAATTCAAGGATACCACCTCGTAACAAGATTCGCATGTATGCCCTTGTCAACTGTGAAAATAAAGAAATAAAAAAGAAAGAAAGGAAGGAAGGAATATAAGGCCCGACCTTGGTAATGTAATAAGATCCCTGTTGGTTTGGTGAGAAATGTGCTGGGATTCGAGGAGAATGAATCAAAATCGAATTATTGAAAATTTGGGTTGAATGCTGAGCAGATCATGGCGCCCATTGGACCTGGGGCGAAGTGTGGAAACACAAACGAGGCGACGTCCCAGAGACAGAGAGAGAGAGAGAGAGAGAGAGAGAGAGAGAGAGAGAGAGGGGGGGGGCAGGGAAGGAGGGAGGGAGGGAGGGATAGAAAAAGAGAGAGAGAAAGAGAGAGAGAGAGAGAGAGGGAGAGAGAGAGGGGGGGGGGGCAGGGGCAGGGAAGGAGGTAGGGAGGGAGGGACGGAGAGAGGGCGAAGTGTAGAAACACAAACGAGGCGACGTCTCAGCTCAGATGAGAAATGAATGGAGAGATGGGATAGATGAAGATTAATATGTGAAGGGAGAAAGAGAGAGAGAAAGAGAGAGAGAGAGAGAGAGAGAGGGGGAGGGGCAGGAAATGAGGGAGGGAGGGATAGAAATAGAGAGAGGGGGAGGGAGGGACGGAGGGAGGGACGGAGAGAGGATGAAGTGTAGAAACACAAATGAGGCGACGTCTCAGCTCAGATGAGAAATGAATGGAGAGGTGGGATAGATGAAGATGAATATGTGACGGGGGAGAGGGGGGGGGGGGTATACGATGAGTATGATGCAGAGAGAGGGAGAAGGAGGTAAAGTTAATACAGAGACATGGTCAGTATGTTAAGCAAATGAAGGAGGGGGTATGATGTGGGAGAAACCAGGTTGATTATTCAGATTGAAACCGAAACGACAAGAATGGAAACCAAAACAAGTAAAACGAAGAAGAGAGAAAGGGATAAGGAGAGATATAGAAGGAAAGAAAAGAGGAAAGAGGGAGAATTACAGAGTAAATAGAGATATAAAGAGAATGGAGGGTTGGAAAGGGGAGGGGGCTATAGGGAGACATAACAATGATATAGTAAGACGACGGATTGAGTAAAGATAGACAGGCATACCAAAACAAGAAGGAATAAATGAGAAGAAAAAAAAAACAGCGGGAAGAAGAAGAAAGAAGAAGAAGAAGTCAGAAGGAGATTAAATGGTCAGGTAATAGCGATGCTCATATGGAATGTATATATATAAATTACACGTATTTCGTTTTTAAATTGAAACACTTTTTTTTGTCAAAGGAAAGCGATATTAACCCTGTGTATAAAATACGTGTATTCTTTAAATGAATGAAATATTTCCATCATTTGACCTGGTTCGTGGACCATGGTACAGAAGACAAAAAATATGCTCAACTTATTTGACTATTGATGAGGAAATGAATCGAGCTGCGCGGGATCCGCCATCGAGAGCTGCCTGTCTGCCCTCCCCGAGGATGAGCCGTGTTTATCTATTATATACCGTGTTGAACTGGGAACAAACAGAGTTCAATTTACGTATTTATAAAATAAACGAGCGGGTGTGAGGCCGGGGCGTAGCGGAATTATTTTACCGAGTTTGTCTTGTTTATAACCAGAGGGGGTTTACATCAGAATTCGTTTGTTTTACCAACAGCAAGGGAATTAGAGGTTAGGAGGAGAAAGGCATCGCCTCCGATGTCTCACTGCTTTATCGCTTTTTGATCACGCAAGCCGAATGTATACAGAAAACCTCGATTGAATACAGCAAAGTTTGAGGGTTCAAGCGAAATACCAAGCTACCTGAAATCATCATCACAACACAAGAAGGAGGCAGATTATCTTGAAGAAGAAGAAGAAGAAGAAGAAGAAGAAGAAGAAGAAGAAGAGAAAACAAAACTACCCCCCTCCCCAAATAAGAGCATCATCAACATCAACAAAAACAACAAACTACTACGACCACAATATACAAAATAAACAACAGACGGATTTTAAAATGAAATGAGAACAAATGTGATAGGGTACCTGATAATTCTTTTAAACAATTGAGGACTATTTGCGTTTAAAATGAAATCCATTTTGGTGTTTTTCATAAAATGGGAAGTTCGATACAGTCAAAATGAAAATGAAATTGGAATAAAGTAAAGCAGACAGTTGCAATTGGTTTTCATAGGAAATGTTGACCCCGCTTCTAGAAGTAGGTCAAGACCTGGAATGGATATCAGCCGTCCACTCATTACTTATGACATAATCTCTGGAGAGAATATAAATGGAATTCTGCTCGTCCATCCTTGATCACTAACTCGGTTACTGCACCTGTGGAATTCTCCACTAATGAAAACAAAGGGGAAGAGAACAAAAAGAAAATCCGCCGGCAATTTCAATGAATATTGCAAGAATTATCAGACGCAGGTGGATCGCAAGGTTCAGATTGCAACCGATTTTAATCTATGATACTTTTACATGTTCGCCTCTGGTTCGTAGATCTGTCAAGATTGTTTTTCAATACATTTTTACTGAAGCTTTCTTGATGAGGACTTAGGTTCAGATTAAGATCTAGAATTAGATAAAATGGTGTGTACGTCTGGCTTTAATCCTACCCATAAAACTCAAAGAGTCGTTGTATTTCAGTTTCAGTTTAAAGGAAGTTTAAATGTTAGTCGGTAACACATACAATCAACTAATACAATATTTTTACATCAATAATAGTGTAACAAAAATTGCCGGTTCCTAAAAAGCGCCTAACAGTTACAGCATAACCAACTCCCATGCATTATAACCTGGTAAAAGTTGGCAGTACATGTAACCGTAATGCTCCTCTTTCTATGAAGTCGCTCGGCTCTTTACAACGAATTAATCAAAATGAGTGGAAAACAAATCTCGCCGAGCACCACTGCAAATTTGAAAAATGTATGGAACAACACTGATCGCTCGTACCATTGGAATATATTGTAATATTGCAGTGGTGCAATAAACAAATAAAGCTCGTTGGGGGTGATGGACGATGCAGGGTCTTTTAGTCGATATTTTGTCAAGCAGGAAAATGATTTTGGTGAGAGAAAATTGGAGCAGCTCTCCTCAGGGCAAAGCTTTTCACATCTGATTAATCATACTATAAAGATCAAGACACCTCCATTTATCATCATAATATAAAATCACTTCCTTTTATATCACCTGACCTACCTCCCCCTCGTGCATGACCTGGCGGCCATCACGTGATCTCATATCCGAGATATTCATCTAATCTATCACCCGAGCTCAGCGCACAATGTGAGAATACAATATACATGTATACTGATGTTAGGGGTTTTAAAGGCCGTCTGTACTAGTTTGACCAGGGGATTAGACCTCCCGACAAGTTCACTGACAGGTGGTTATCTCATCAACTCTGCTCTCAATTAACATAAGAAGAAGAGGATCATGGTGACCGATTAGACATTGTTTTCTATACAGAGGGAGCAAGTAGCTAAAGGTAGTACAGTGGGCTTTAAATGTAGGAGGTATAGGGGAGTCGCAATCTTACTAAGGGGGGCACCTGCCTGGACTACTAGGGGCGTCTAGTATCCTAACTGGAATGATTCATAGTGAGTGAATCAAACAAAAAGGTAAGATGCAAAATGAGTGTCTTGAGATTATTATATAGGCCTACAGCCAAATCCAGGAACTGTTCTGTCTTCTGCTCATATACGATACATGACAACATATTCATATATCATGATAATAATTATAACAATAATAATAATTAGAAAAGGAAGAAGAAGAATACAAAATAATAATAGTAATAACAGCAATAATGATAATAATAATGATAATAATATAATAAGGAATGTAATTATATATGTACAAGATACTGTAATAGCGTATACTGTTTTTGAACAAGTGAGTCTTCAGTCTGTTTTTGATAAGAGTCAACTGTGACTGCATCCTAACAACATCAGGTATTCAGGTCCATGATTCAGCTGATGTTACATGGCACGGACGAGCTTCATTAGGAAACAAGGAGCAGGGGGTTTTACTACTGATGCACCATAAGAAAGCAGATACAACTAGGAAAAACGGGACGTTTAACGCGTTTTGACGCGTTTTTAACAAACCTGGTTTTTACAAAAAACGCGTCATATGACCTAGGTTTGTCGACAAACCTTCTTTGTGAATTCGGGCCAGTATGTATGTCTTCATCTTAATCCTGTAGTTAACTGGTTATTGCTTACAACAAGGTCCATTGATTGAAATTTCAATTTTAGTAGAAGGCAAACTATCTTCATCTGCTAACCAATTTCGTCCATATCTGCCATGCTGTCATAGTTGAACAATAATATGGACATGAACATGCTCTGTCAGATATGTGAATGTTTGGGTATTGTCTCGGGCTAGTGCTTTCAATTAAATGCTATTATGCTTGCATGACAGGTAAATGACTCGCTTGGCTTGGTGTGAAATCATTCAGCCATTGTCATGTATGGCCAATGTGATTGATGTCAACATGATTGCTTTGCGTCGCGTCTCGGTTTAGGTGATAATACACATCAATCCATTTAACAGTTTTTTTTTCAGGAAATTGATTTTGACATTTCTGTCGCAATCGTACCGAGCGAAATAAGTTGAGATATCAGTCAATGAAAATAATAATATTAATACGTTCCAAAATAGATGATACGCATATTCCTCCAAAACTGTTTTGTCGTTATTTCAATACGATCCATCTCACCATGTTGTTTTATATCATTCTGTAAAACTGTTTAACATAGGCTTTATCTGTCCCAATGTACCATGCTGGATGATTGAAATAAACTTACTATCATTTTGGTATTGCCATACGTTTTGTTATTACTACATCATCCGTGACTCAAAGGTAAATTGATTTAATGTTATTTTTTTATAGGAGCTAGATTGCATGGACTTCCGAGGAAGCCATCTTAGGTGATTAGCATTGTCCAACGCTCTCTGAAATGTTCGAACTAGAAAGAACAAGATCGCAACTATATTTTCAAAAAAAATCAACTCAAATGAAATCAATAGCACATCCTATGTTCCATAGAAATCATGTTCAGATTACTGCATCAGTATCACCATGTACACGCATCTATATAGGTGAAACACAAGCCTGTAGCGATGTTTCGTAACGTGACTCAAACAATATTGTAAGGTGAATCAAGCCAAGGTCGTTGGTTCGAGCCCCGACACGGTACAAATGTCTTTCACAAGCCATTAATCTAAATTCGCTACACATTAACTAGAAATCGTGACCTGGTTTGATAGCAAAAACCACGGTTGTTTAGGTTGCCATATGCTTTCATAGTGACCATTATTAGGGTAGAAATTCTACTCAGGGAGTGGATAGAGTGCACATATTTGCGCGTAAAGGGATAATATGACCTGCAGGGTGTTTGTGTCAAGTACTTTGTAAATCAAGCGTGTCGTCGCGAGCACCAGTTCACCATTATGGAACACATTGTGTGGCCTTTTTATTCCCCTTCAAGATCCAGATATTCTCATTCCCCCTTCCCACCATCGAGACCGACATCAGACCAACATCAGACCAAAAGTCGGTCGGTCTCGAGTTGATATAGAGTCGGTAGAGGTGTTATGGTCTACAGGGCCGTAGCCAGAGTTTGATGTGGGGGGGGGGGGGGCGGCACACATACATGTAATTGATCGACGTCCCGGGAAGGGATCTAAATAAGTTCAGCCGATCTTGGAAATTGTTGGGGGGTACGTGCCCCCCCCCCCACCCCCGTGGCTATGGGCCTGATGGTCTAGTGAAAATGTCACCCGACTGCAGATCACAAGGTAGGGGGTTCAAGTCCCTCCGCGGCACTAATGTCCTTTGACAAGACGTTAATCTACATTTGCCACTCTCCACCAAGGTGTTAAATGGCTACCCGGTAGGATGCGAAAGTTAAATTGGTTAGATGAGCAAGTGTGCGCTAGTAGAATTGCGAATGGCTGGAATGCTCCTCAGGTAGTGGAAAAATGTGCATACATTGTGTGCGGGCGAGCCTGAATCTGATAACCGGGGTAATACTATTTCCTTAAGCGCTTAGAGACATCATCGATGTCTTAAGAGCTATATAAAAGAGAAATGTTATTATTATTATAATTTGGAAGTGTGACTGAGGTTTTATAGCTGGTATCCGCTGCTGGAACGCGGGACTTTGATTACAAACCGATGTGCAAAACGGGATAATACATCCCAACCAAACTCCTAGCCATGACAGATAGCTAGGAAGAATCCTATAGAGCACATAGCATCATCAGAGGACGGTCCACCATGTCTGGACTAATATGTCACGCCTTAGAAACTAGGTCAGATTACTAAATTTAGATGTCAGAACCATGATGAAGCTATTCAGAACCAGCTGTCATAACATAATAAAGGAACAGAATATATTTGCATCAATCTAGGAGTAAAACATTCACGGAATCTTTATTACATTGAATACTTGGAAGTAAAATTGAATGCATACATGTAATGGTGATGAAAATTTATTTGTTTTTCTTCTTCTCTTTGTCTCTATGTGAGGTGTTGTGGTTAGGGTTAAAATGAAATTTGAATACGATAAACCTCGAGTTAAAAAAAATTCTACCAATGTTCTCCGTTGTTGCCGCTTTTGTGTGAAAAAAAAAACAGTTTTGGTCATCGTACGTAACACGTCATTGACCGAAAAAAATGTCTTTTATACATTATAAAACGTAGTCAATAACTTTCAATATTTCTCAAATATTTCCTAGATCCAGGAAACGTGAATACATCAAGAGACTAAAGTATTGTACAGGGTTTCAATGTCTTGCCAGTAATGACCCGATGGCAGGTAGAGGCATTACAATGTCACTTCAAGGTCATTGACGATGTAGAATTGGTTTTTCAGCGTCCACTGACGATGAAGAAACCAAGTCATTACAAATTACATCATCCCAGCGAATTATTAAAATTAGGCTTAACTGTGTTTTACGAATATGATTTTTTTATGTACATGTATTTTTGGTTTTGAATAATAAAAGATAAATGGTCGTATTGAGAGGAGAAATTTGGTTGTTATTTAAGCCATTTAAACGATTTAATGAAGTTCAAAAGTAATGAAAAATGGTCAGCTAAGACGAGAGATAGATATGTTATTAATCATAATTGATACCCGCATTTCCGTCTGCATTTTAAAATTTGATAAAATAATCATCAAAATCCAATGACTAAATGAATATGTGACTATTTTGATCTGAACTAGTTGGTACATTTTTATGATCTTCTTTTAGATGATGTATATATTTTATTATTAACTAAATTTGTGATCCGACATTTGCCTGTTTGGTATTAGGTTTGCGATTTGGTTTTAGATCAAGTTTGTTGTAAATGATAGCGTTGGGCCACATGTTTGGTCTAGTGTTGAAGACAGGGGAATCCGATCAGTGAAAACAACTGTCAGGGGAGCTTGTTTCGTAGAACCATCCTGATTCAACCCTCACGTTATCTCATTGTTGCCCCTCTTCTAGATATGATTCTCTTCGAGTACCCCTCTCCTCTTGCTTGCCCCCCCCCCCCCTATGCTACTCCTCTTCTCGATATGAACCTCTTTGAGTACCCCTCCTCTCTTGCTTGCCCCCCCCCCCCTATGTTACCACCTCGTCTAGATATGAACCTCTTCGAGTATCCCTCTCCTCTTGCTTGCCCCCCTATGTTACCCCTCTTCTCGATATGATCCTCTTGGAGTACCCCATCTCCTACAGATCTGACGGGTTAAAGACAGGTTGAATATCTCTCCTCGTCTAATCTGAATTTCATGACAATCCCTTCTCCTCAAAATTCACCTCACAGACATCGATTGGTAAGTGGGGTAGAATCCTTCGATTTTAACCAGTTTCATATGGCACGGCACGATATAAAGAGAGGGCGGTTAATGTGACAGGGTAGACAGGTAGGCAAAAGGGCAGGTCCAGTTTTGTTTGTGCTAGGGATAAGGGGCACAATTACCAACAATCTATCACAATAAAAAACAAAGTGCCTTTCCAACCTCAAATTTGTTAGGGACATGTAAAGACACACGCTAAGGCAATAAGGGGACACATTGGCTTTTTTTGTAAGCTTTAAGAATGCCAATTTGGGTTTGGGTTTGTTTTTTCAAAGGGGGCTCGGACGAAAAGCCCCCCCCCCCCCCCCCCCCTCTATTTTGAATCCGCAAGTAATAGACAGCAGTCAACGTGACGGGATGTGGTTAGCTTGGTTTAGACGAGTTTGCAGGGTGTTCGAGGAGTAAGTGTGTGGCATTGTCATGGCAGGTGATTTTCAAAATGCCGTGTCTTTCTGAATCACCATCATCATCTTCGACTTGTTCTTATTTGTATCGTTCATGGTCTTGTTCTTTTTTGGGGGGTCTTTTTTTTTTGAGGGGGGGGGGGAGGGGGGGGGGGTCTTGTTCTTTATCTTCTCCTTTTTCTCCTCCTCCCCCTCCTTCTCCTCCTCCTCCTCCTCCTTCTTCTTCTTCTTCTGCTTCTCATTCTTCTACTCCTCTTGCTCCCCCTCCTCCTTCTTCCTGTTTTTGTTCTACTTCTTGTTTCTTGTTCTTCTTCTTTTTGTTCTTCTTCTTTTTCTCATAATAATACAACTATTATGCAACAAATAGTACGTTATACTTACAACCCAGAGCTACATGTATGATAACATTCGAGTATGAGCACCGATATCGGAACGATGTGCCGCTAATGGTTTGAAAGTTTTCAAATGTTGTCATTTCTGGTTAGAGTTCTGATGTTAATTCATCCAGTATTCGTCATCACGACCAGACAGCTTGCACGATATATACCTGACGTATCATCAACTGCTGTACTACAAGTCAGACATGCAAAAAAAGGTTTCATCTAAAAAGTTGTCATTAAGCCAGTCCTCTCGTTGGTGTTAGAATTGAAAACATATGAATCGTCAGTTTTGGGAACAATAATTAATGAATTCAAATTGTGGTAAATCTGCTGTAAAGCGCGTACAAAAACGAAACAACACTAAACTAAAAAGATTCAGTGGATTATTTATTGAAATAATTAATGTTGGGTAAACCAACCCGCTCTCAGAATAAGAATCGGCATGTAACATAGCACCGGATCCGCGGTTTGGTTGCCCTAAATTTGACCTTTCCCTTGCTATGTCTTCTGCATCGAGATATGAAAAAAAAAATCAATTTCTTTAAAGCACCTGAAAGATGAAATCAAATCAAATCTCCCCACAGAATACCAAACGGTAAACAACAGGTTTAGGCCTACAGGTTTTCTAGTGGTGGTGGTTGGGGATGGGGGAAGGGGGGGGGGGGGGGGGAGGGGGGTTGTGGCTTACACTAATCAGATAGAAAAAGTGAACGGGCGAGAGATGGGGGAAGGGAAACTATTTTAGGAAGGAACTTTATATTTCAAAGATGCATTTCCTATTCAATGTCAGGCAGCACAACTACAGCAACTTGATTTCTCGAGGGAATCCTCAGACGTTAGGTTTCTTTTCTTTCGTTATTTGTTACTGTACTTCATTTTCCAGGAAATTTTGTTATCGTGATACTCAGTTATGTTCCAGGAAATAAAAAAGTAAAAATGTAAAATAAAAGAAAATGTCAACAAGAATAGACAGAAATAGTGCAAACACTCCTATAAATAACACAATAGGTCCGGTGCTAACAAATAAAACCCTTCGCATACGACGCCTTTACAGCTTCTTCAAAACAAAATAACTTTAGCCATTGTTTTAAAATTCCAAATGATTAATCTAGAGAGAGAATTATTAGATGAGCTATATATATCATGTATATACAGACTAGTTGTTTCGCCTTTGATATCATCTGGTTTAAGAGCTAAAGAGACGGCTGTTGATCGCGACTAGTCCTCCTAACCCTGAGGATAGTCGACATTACAAATTGAAGGGTTGAAAACCGAGACGCACTCGGAAGACACCGATGGCGTTCCATAGGCCGCATCAAATCAATACCCAGCTGTAATCTGAGATCCGACTAGAATTGTCAAGGAATTTGCGAGGGCTTTTTGGCGGATAAAATTCACGTCGATTCTTAAGTAAACAGGTATTTGGAAGGGTTGCCTGTCTGTGTCGGCAAGGCAAAAAAGAAAGGAAAAAAAATCGGAGACGAAGAGAGAGGGAAAATATAAAGAAGAAAATAGGCATATTCACATGGCCAAAATAGTTCTATTGGTCATGTCATGTATAGGGCGCAGCTCCTTTTCTAGATGCTGAATTAATGCGAGCATTGCTAATGTGTCCCGTGTAAAATGGGTTTGAGACCCAGCAATTATCTATGGAAACTGTCCTTTAGATGTAAACAGAAACACAGAAAATAACAACATCTTTAACAGGCCAGGTTAAACATGGTAAAAAGAAGAATGCATAGAGAGGGAGAAAGAAAAAGAGACAAAGAAAGAGAGAGAGAGAGATTGTGGTGCTGGTGATGATGAGAGAGCAAACAAAGGATGGAAGAAAACATGAACAAAAGAAGGGATGACAGAGAGAAACAAATGAAGAGAGAATACGTAAATAAAGAAAGAGAGATATATCTATACAGAGCCAGAAGCAGGGATGGGGGTACAGAGAATTAAATAAAGAAAAGGAAAGAGGGACAACGTGGATTTAAAATAGAGAGAGAGAGAGAGAGAGGTAGAAAGAAAGAGAGGTAAGACGAGGAGATCGACAGACGGGCAGAAGATATGAAGAAAGGATATGGGACGGAGGCGAAAGAAGAGTATAGAACAGTTGAGAGAAAAAGAAGGGGGTCGAGAGAGACCGAGAAAGAGAGAGAGAGGAGAGAGAGAGAGAAGAGAGAGAGAGAAGGGGATGAAGAGATGGAGATAATGGAAAACAAAGAGAGGAAGGGAGATAGACAATGGGATGAAACAGAAAAAGAATGCAATAACACAGGGTTAAAACTAAAAGCAAAAGGAAAGGATACAAGTGATAAATTTCCCCTAAAATTGCAGTTTAGATTTGTGCATATGTATGTCGGCTTCATTTTAACATTTTGACGTTTGTAAATCAAAGATTGCTACGGATTAACCTGGTTCTGAATAAAAAAATAATCCGGATTCGATGAATGCTTAGGAAAGGATTATCACGATTCCGATCCCTTTAAAGGAGCTATTACAAGAAATATACTCGGAGTGGTGAATGAAAATATGTCAGTAAAAAGGAAGCATGAAATTGGAAGAACTGAAATCCGGGTCCTGCCTCCTGCATGATGTCCTGGTAATGAGACTGTGTTTCCAAGAAAAGCTGGCTAAAAGGAAGTTTGAATTGTTTATCATGGAATAAACATGTTGAACCACCGCAATACATAATTTTTTCAACAACCAACTAAGGAAAAAAAAAAAAAAAAAAAAAACATGGGATTTAAATTTTTGTTATGAAATTAGAATTGGACAGCATGACTTGCAATTATGAACCCATTTGGTATTTTGCCTCATATTCAAAGTTCAAGCTATTTCAACTTTTGTTTTACCAAAAGGAATCAACTTATTTAATTGTCCAAAGTCACATGGGTTTCATTATTGCGCAATCGCCGTTTTAATACTTTGACCCCCCCATAATGTACCCACCTATGAATAAGGAATGATATTGGAACGTGATCGTAAAAACTTTCCGAAGATTCAACTACATTCCATCTCAATTGCTACATGTACGTCCATTACCTGTTGAAGTGTGAACATTACATTTTATTTCATTTATTTATTTATTCATTTATTTCTAATCTTTTGACAGGGTATCCCATTCACCAATAAGTAGTAGTCGTCCATGGGGCCCTGAATGAACATGAACATAGTTACATCGTTTATAACGTTTATACAAAACAGTTTACAAAAATAATACTCATTTGCAAAATAAACATATATCATTAACCTAGTAAACAGTAATGTCAACAGGAAAATATTGATTAAGTCGCAATTATGTGAATAATTTAATTTTACAGAACATGCACGTAGTGTATGTTCGGCTGAGCCATTCACAAATTACATCTTTGTTTATTCTCTTAAATGAATTGACAGAGGAAGCCGTTCTCAACGAATTATCTAGCTTATTCATTCAAATATGGAAGAAACAATTGGGCTACACGTATAACAATCAGTGTAAAATTAATGTTATCAAAACATACAAAATGAGGCATATACAACAAAGTACTAAATAAGGCATATACAACAAAGTACTCAATTGGCCTTGGTCTTGACGATGATGTTTTGGACATGTTTTTTTAAATAAAAATCTAGCGTCTAACATAATGCTGTACCTGTGTGATCTCACATAGCCTTCATAAAAGCATGTATTTGTTAAAGAAAGAAAGGCCTCCAACCCAGTCTACCGCGGTGGTTGTATCATAGGAAATAGCAACCATGTAGTACGCGTATAAAAACAGATTTATTTCATTCTAGTTGAACATTCTATCCGGGTTCTCTTCATCAGAATGGTGTAGCTATCGCCAAGAGCACACTGTAAGGCCCCAAGCATTGCAGCTGTGTAGAGTTATGTTCCATCACCATACCGAGGTAATCATTAGCTGCTGTAAACCAGGGGTGGCGGAGCCGGGGCCAGTGGTAATGACACCAAAAGCATGTCACCTTTCAAAAGCAACCTTTTGAATAAATTACACGCCGCGCCTTTTTGTTTTACTCATCGTCTCATGGGTTAGATAATAATAATAATAATATTTCGCTTTTGTATAGCGGTTAATAAATCGAGATAACTTTACAAATACACATGTACTATTACCCCGGTCGTCGGGTTCAGGCTTGCCCGCACACAATGTATGCACATTCTCCACTCCCTAGGGAGCATTCAAGCCAGGAGTCATTTTACATACGCTCACAACGCTGAGCAAACTACATTAACTTTCGCATCCTACCGGGTACCCATTTAACACCTGGGTGGAGAGTGGCATATCTCAATCTGCCAAAGGACGTTAGTGTTGGGCTAGGATTTGAACCCCGCACTTTGTGATCTGCCGTCGGGTGACCTATCCACTCGACCACAACACCTCTAGATGTGGACAGAGTGAACAATAATTAAAAAGAAATCTTAAAGGTATTACAAAGTTTTGGTATGGGGTCATGAATTTGGTTCAAATTAACATATTGGAAGCATATGCGTTCCTACAATATACATTGATCTTTGTCGCGGTTGAAATCGAGTCTAAAGTTATGAAATTATAAATAATAAACTGTTTATGTTGTATAGCTCCCTCTCAAGGTCAAGATATTAATTTAGCTATGAAACAACGTTTCTTGACTAAAATCGACCGATTAGCAATTCCCATTTGGAAATTATATATCCCAACTACATTTTCTGAGATTTTCATGGTCGCAGCTAGCATTGTACGGCCATAGGCGCTATTTGAAATTTATCAGAATTTACCGGGAGCACCGGTAAATTTTTATATTCAATTTTTCTCGAAAACAGAAATGTTTCAGGGGCTAATTTTTTTAGTGCTTATAATACATCCACAGGGGCATCCAAATATATCAAAATTGTAAAGATTCACTATCCACCCAATTTTCAAAATTTCCCAAAACTTTGTATTACCTTTAAGCAAGTGTGTCTAGAAAGGCCCTGGTACAGCTTTCTTCATTACTACTTTAAACTCGAACCTTTTTTTTTATAACGAAATCTCACAAAAAGTTGAATAATTTTACTCGTTCGTGTGAAGTTTTCCTTCATACAGAAACACACTTACAGCGAAGTATAAGGTTTAGATAACCTGACCTAATGTGATGAGTTTTGCACAACTTTATCACATTTATATTGTCTTCTTGAATCATACAATGAATCGTATTGCTTTAGTTTAAAGGACAAGTCCACTCGAAAAAAAAATTACTTTCAATAAAAGCAGAAAAAAAACAGACAAACCAATCAAAAAAAGTTTGAGCAAAATCGGATAACTAATAAGAAAGTTATGATTTTTGGAAAAAGTATGTAAAACTATGGAACAATGAAAATCACGACACAAATTGCCAAGATGGTTATCAGTTTGTGACGTTAAGTCCTCACTATTTATCAACTGCTCTATATGGTTTAATCCCATTAATTTCCCTTTTTATTCCCTAAAACTTGATTTCCCAAAGCCTTTACCCAGGTTATATGATTTGTATCATCTTGCGTGCATGACATTTCACAAAATCTTTTAAAAAACTTTGAAGAATTCATACTATTTTCTGAATATTGTATATTTATTATTATTGATTTGTATATAAATAGTTTATCATAATTCACATTTTCATGATTTAACGGGAAAAATTACTCTATATTAGTGCACCCAACCAAAAACATATTACTATTAATCTAACTTGGAAGCTGGTGTGAAGAAGTAAGATTCTTAGGGAGAAAATATGAAATGGACCTGGGCTTTAAGACGTTTATAATACTTGTGGAACAAAGGGAGAGAGAGAGAGAGAGACAGACAGAGAGATAGCGAGAGAGAGAGCAACAGAGAGAGACGGGGAGAAGCCATTCCTCCAAATAATCTGTAGCATATCGACCCCTGCGACCCCCTTTCCCCATACTCACCAACCCCTCTAGAATGATGATACTGGCCTTCAGTCTTAATATGTCCTTGGAACATCATGACGTCATTAGACACGTTAGAAAATTGGAATATAGTGTAGCTACGAGCCATTTCCCCCCTCTTTCGTATCATATGACACGTAGGGCAAGAGCAATTATTAATGTAGTGAAGTTATTTCTGTTCTGTGAGATACTAATCAAAGGTCTTTATTACATTCATGACTGTATGTGTAGGCCCATATTGCTTTTGTTTTTATCTTGGTGATTCTTCATCAAGCGCCTCTGAGAAAATCTTTTGTTGATATAATTTCTTATTCAAGAAAATTAGAATACCTACGGAGTAAAAATATTTAAATTAAATCCGATATGATTTGAGAAAATATTTTAAAAATCCTTTGACAAAGAAGTTACATAAACATGATAGTGAGAAAGTTGTAATTCTACCAGGTCCATTGCTATGAAAAGAGCATTGCTGAAAGTTTTAAGTTTACCCTGTCCTTCGTTCATTGAATAACCCTATACGCCCCACGCCCTTACTACCTCACTAAAGACTGATTAAACAACATCAAACGTATGGGAGCAGGCGCGGATCTACGGGGGGGGGGGTTTAGGGGGTTTAAACCCCCCCCCCCTTGGGCGGCCCAAAAAAAAAAAAAAAAAAAAAAAAAAGGAAAAAAAAAGAAAAAAAGAAAAAAAAAAGAAAGAAAAAAATTGTGTTAATAGATGCCAGGAAAACATCACTTACGGGGTTCAAATAAACACCCCAAAAAAAATCGGCTCGCCGCTTCGCGGCTCGTGGACGATGCTCCGCATCGTCATTATTTTTGTCAAACCCCCCCCCCTAAGCAAAAAGCTAGATCCGCCCCTGGGGAGTTAGGATGTTTGAGAGGGAAAGAGTTAACAGCTCACAGCAGGTTGAAAGCTTACCCAGGCCGTTACACTTGATTTCAATTATCGCGCCACGTGTATAAGCGTGATGGCTTCAGAAACGTAATACGTTAAAGACAAGTTAGGAGTAGCGAGGTTCGCCCGAGCAGCACGCGGTCTTTACCACCTGGAATAAGACAGAGCGATACAGCGATAGGTCCACGTGATAATGTTACATTCATAGCCGTTGGCGGTGATGAAGGTTGAGTTTCTTGGTTTCTTGTCAGGTTTGCTTGATGATGAACGTCAAGAAGCCAAACTCCATGAAACACTTCATATCACTGTCATGTCGTATCGGTTCATCAGCACACAGGAAATGGATGGGTTAATGTAGATGGTATCCTTGAGTTAAAAACAGAGTTTCTTATGCTCCGTGCATAAGATGCGCCATTTTTATCGCGTTCTCATTACCTAGCGGAATCAGGCCTATGAGCAACATTAATACCGTAATTCATTAATAATTTCTTTGCACTGTGCATTCTGCATCTTGCATTCACGTAGTGCATGATATCATTCTTGCATTCACGTGCTGTATGATGTCATGTTTGCATTCACGTACTGCATGATGTCATTCTTGCATTCACGTACTGCATGATGTCATTATTGCATTAACGTGCCGTATGATGTCATTCTTGCACTCACATACTGCATGATGTCATTCTTGCATTCACGTACTGCATGATGTCATTATTGCATTAACGTGCCGTATGATGTCATTCTTGCACTCATATACTGCATGATGTCATTCTTGCATTCACGTACTGCATGA